>MU742687.1:154707-181661 GCA_026770625.1 Nicotiana glauca
TGTGTACTCATGCCTCTTCTGCGCATGTTTTTCATGTGCAGATCCAGGTACTTACGGTCCGACATATTATCAGTGATCCAGGAGTGATATTCAGAGACTTTGAGGTATATTTGTCACGTCCACAGACCAGGAGTCTCTATCTTATTCCAGCTGTAGTATATGATTTTCCTTTCTTTCGGTTGTGTAGAAATTCCGGAGTTAGAGCACTGTATTACTTTCTATTAGCCTGTGGTTCCCTTGAGATTCCGGGTTTTGGGATTTCTATTTCAGAATTTGTAGAGTCAAAGTGTATGTGCTAGGAGGCAATTATATACATTATTCCTGTTATTTAGTTTTGATTATAATTTCCGCAAATGTTATTTCTTCCGCGAAGTGTTAGGCTTACCTGGTCGCGAAGACTAGGTGCCGCCATGACGTGTTCACGATTGGTGAATTAGGGTCGTGACACCAACGATGCTCTACCCCACACTCATATCCGGCGTGCAAGTCACCTCAATACAGCACTATGATGTGCAAATCCGGGGTTTCAAACCCTCAGGATATCATTTACAAGTATTACTCACCTCGAACTGGTGAAATCTCTTGCTCTCGATGCCGTTTCCCCTCAAACCGGCCTCCACGCACGTCATATCTATCCAAAATCAGAGCGAATACATCACAATATGCAAATAGGACAATACCCAATCGAAAACAATCGAAAAATATCGAAATTCATGAAATTTGCAAAATTCGAGCCCCGGGCCCACATCTCAAAAATTATAAAATTAACATCAACGGATTCCTTATCTCGCCACAAGTCTGTACATACCAAGAACACCCAAATCGGACTACAAATGGCCCTTCAAATCCCAAATTTAGAATTTCAATCTCAAGCCCTAATTTCTTATAATTTTGCTATATTTTCGTGAATTTCAAGGATGATTTCACAATAAAATCATGTATTTAGTTCATAGGACTTACCTCCAATCACTTCCCATCAAAACCCCTTCAATTCCCATCCAAAAGCTCTCAAGAATGACCAAAAATGGTGGAAAAATGGGTTAGGTTCACGGATGAAATATTTTTAACATTCTGTCCGGGTACTGTAGTTAACACTATGCGATCGCATTAGTGCCTTGCGATCACATAGAATAAAATTTCGGGTACTGTAGCTAACCCTACGCGATTTCATAGAACAAATTCCTGGGTACTGTAACTAAACCTATGCGATCGCATTAGAGCCCTGCGATCGCATAGAACAAAATTGTTGTGCACTGACTGCTGCATTTCTGCAGCATTTTCCAACTTCAAAATTCTCGTTAGCCATCCGAAATCACCCCGAGGCCCCCGGGACCTCAACCACAAATACCAATACATCCTATAACGTTATTCAAACTTGTTCCAATCATAAAAATACATCCAGCAACACTAAAACAATCAAATTATATCGAATTCAAGCCTAAGTTTCTTCAAAACTTTCGAAATGTGCATTCAATCAAAAACCCGACCAAACGATGTCCGAATGACCTGAAAATTTGCATACATATCCAAAATTACCCAAAGAAGCTAGAGCAACTCTCGGAATTTTATTCCGACCCTCGGATCAAAATCTCACCTATCAACTGGAATTCGCCAAAATACTAACTTCGCCAATTCAAGCCTAATTCTACACCGGACCTCCAAAATTACTTCCGATCACACTCCTAAGTCACAAATCATCCCCCAAAGCTAATCGAATCATTAGAATTCAAATCCAATCCCTCTAACACATAAATCAACGTCCATTTGACTTTTCTAAAATAAATCTTCCTTAAAGAGACTAAGTGTCTCATTTCCTACTAAAACCAATCCAAATCGACTCAATCACCTCAAATACTGAAGCATAGAGAAATATAAGATGGGGGAAATCGGAGCAACAACACATGAAACGACGGGTCAGGTCGTCACACTCAACCACACTACACTCTTCTTCAACTACGATAGCACATAATCATTACCCTCCATGTGATCCTCCTCATCTATACTTAACCCTATACCTACTATACACCATGAAACAACTACTACCCCTACTGTAAATCAACATACAATCACTCATACTAACATAAATCACACCCTACCAAATCATAATATTACACACCTAAATCCAACTATCCAACATGCAAAGACCTTGATACACCACATTCATAGAAAATAATCAAATCAACCACCAACACTTCCACTTTTCACGCTTGATAATGAGCGGACCACCTCATCCGAATCCCACAATACCACTGATATATACCTCCCAAATGCCACCAATGAAATATCCACTCCAATCGTGGTTAGAGATTAGGCTATAGGAATATTCTCTAATATTTACAATGGAACTAAACTATCAGGAAATAATTTTATAAGTACAAAACCCAACTCATCTCGCAAAGATTTTCACAGAAAGGATGAGACTAGGGATGGAGGAAGTTGCTTAGACAGAGTGGTTAAACGTTCACACACCACTAATATTGGACCAGAAGAGACCTTCATCATCAACACAGTCACCTTGGGCACACTCAGTAACTCTTCCACTATACATTTTCAGTCAAATCATGGGGAGTCTCCCATTCTACCCACAACACCACACGGGGATGATCTATGCCCCATGGTTCCAACACATGAATTCCTTCTCACCGCCATAAATGAGTCTGTCTCCAACAAGCATCTAGAAGCAGATGTTAACATTCCTGAGTCCTCCAATAACTCCAACTCCATCGCCCAATGAACTAGGAGAGAAAACAAGGTTAGAGTTAGCACAAACTATGGAGGAAATGAGAGAAACACGAACAGAGTTCATATGGCTAAAGGGATTATGTCTCTACAGCCTCAAAGAGAAGTACGCAAAAAAATTCATACTAAAGTTTCCTCCAGAATTAACAACATGCGGTGTAAACTTCAGGAAAAATCAAAATTAATTGGAGGGGAAATATTCCATGGTAATAATTTCATTCTTGTGACAGAACGCTCCAAGAAAGCACACTCAGGCTCCACTGGGAGTAACGAGTGATATAGCAGATCTACATGAACCTACAAACCCAGAATCTATCATGAATTTAATAGTATGAAATTGTAGAGGTTCGAACAATGTAGAGTTTAGAAGACAATTTCGATCACTTTTGGATAATTATATACATGTCTTAGTTGTATTACTGGAGACACGCATGCATGATCACACAATTTTAAAAAATAATTTTAATTTCTCTCATATGGCACAAGTTGAGGCACAAGGAATGTCAGGTAGTATAGTCTTACTGTGGAATGCGGATTTGATAATTGTAGAGGATCTTACAATGACTACACAAGAGGTGAACCGCATGGTACATGCATGGCCTAACCTTATTAAGTGGTTATTTTCTTCAATTTATGCAAATAACTCAACTTCATTACGTGATATTCTGTGGCAAATTTTAAAATGTATTCATGATTCTTATAAGGGTACGTGGTTAGTTGGGGGTGGGAGGCAGGGCTTTAANGACTAGGGATGGAGGAAGTTGCTTAGACAGAGTGGTTAAACGTTCACACACCACTAATATTGGACCAGAAGAGACCTTCATCATCAACACAGTCACCTTGGGCACACTCAGTAACTCTTCCACTATACATTTTCAGTCAAATCATGGGGAGTCTCCCATTCTACCCACAACACCACACGGGGATGATCTATGCCCCATGGTTCCAACACATGAATTCCTTCTCACCGCCATAAATGAGTCTGTCTCCAACAAGCATCTAGAAGCAGATGTTAACATTCCTGAGTCCTCCAATAACTCCAACTCCATCGCCCAATGAACTAGGAGAGAAAACAAGGTTAGAGTTAGCACAAACTATGGAGGAAATGAGAGAAACACGAACAGAGTTCATATGGCTAAAGGGATTATGTCTCTACAGCCTCAAAGAGAAGTACGCAAAAAAATTCATACTAAAGTTTCCTCCAGAATTAACAACATGCGGTGTAAACTTCAGGAAAAATCAAAATTAATTGGAGGGGAAATATTCCATGGTAATAATTTCATTCTTGTGACAGAACGCTCCAAGAAAGCACACTCAGGCTCCACTGGGAGTAACGAGTGATATAGCAGATCTACATGAACCTACAAACCCAGAATCTATCATGAATTTAATAGTATGAAATTGTAGAGGTTCGAACAATGTAGAGTTTAGAAGACAATTTCGATCACTTTTGGATAATTATATACATGTCTTAGTTGTATTACTGGAGACACGCATGCATGATCACACAATTTTAAAAAATAATTTTAATTTCTCTCATATGGCACAAGTTGAGGCACAAGGAATGTCAGGTAGTATAGTCTTACTGTGGAATGCGGATTTGATAATTGTAGAGGATCTTACAATGACTACACAAGAGGTGAACCGCATGGTACATGCATGGCCTAACCTTATTAAGTGGTTATTTTCTTCAATTTATGCAAATAACTCAACTTCATTACGTGATATTCTGTGGCAAATTTTAAAATGTATTCATGATTCTTATAAGGGTACGTGGTTAGTTGGGGGTGGGAGGGAGGGCTTTAATAAGTTGGTGGAAATCCCATCAATAACACAAGAGTTGATGCCTTGGCACTATGTATATACTATTGCAAACTAGTAGATCTAGGATTTAAGGATAGCCGGTAAACATGGACAAATAAATGTAGGAATGGACATACAATACTTGAAAGATTGGACAGACACCTAGCAAACTATGATTGAATTCAAATATTTCCTGAAACAGTAGTGCAACACCTCTCTCGTACATAATCACACCATTGTCCTCTTCTAGTCATACTTGAACAAAATTGAATACTTAGAAATAATATATTTTGATTTAAAAAAATATGGACAACAAACCCTACACGCATAAATGTAATACACCAGTCATAGAAAAATTGTTCTTTATTAGTTGAAACTATGATAAATTTTTAAAATAATATAACTTACTGGAATAAGCACACTTTTGGAAATATTTTCATTAAAAAAAAAAAGGAAAATATTAGCTAGAATTACTGAAATTCAAGGATCAATGCATTATCCTACTAGCAATTTCCTACAAAGATTAGAAATCCAACTAAATCATGAATTTAGTGATTTACTTAAGAAGGGGGAAGGTTTTTGTAAATTAAAGTCAATAATTCAATGGCTAAACGATGGCAGTGCGAACACAAATATTTTTTATATATCTACCTTACAGAAACGTAGACGTAATCGTATAAATGCTTTAAAAGATAGTGTAGGATTTTTTATCCAACAGAAATCCAAGAAAAAAATCTATCAATAATACACTACACTATTCCAAACACAAAACTCATTAACTAATAAATAAAAGATGAATCGACAATGGTTAATTTTTTGAACTACTTTGATCAACAACAACTAGCACAACCATTAAAATTGGTTGAAATAAAGCAAGTCATCCGTATTTCTTCCAAAAATATTAGAGAGAAGTGAGTCAATCAATTATAAAGTATTGTGACAATGCGTTCAAAGAAAGCAATATTCCAGAAGAAATTAATAAAATTTATTTGTGCCTAATTCCCAAAATAAAAAATATCGTAGCCATCACTCAATATCGTCATATAAGTCTTTGCAACACAATCTACAAACTAATTTATAAAAATCATTGTAAACAGATTAAAACCCTTCGTACAAAAAAAAAACTGGTCCAACACAATCATGTTTCCAACCGGGAAAAAGAGCTTCAAAAAATACAATCATTATACAAGAAATACTTAACTACTTAAAAATATGAAAAAAGGGCGAACGAGACACATGTTGCTAAAATTAGATTTGGAAAAGGCTTTTGATAAGCTTGAATGGTCCTTCATAAAAAATACACTCCAATATTTCAACCTACCACACAATCTCATGTCACTCATCATGTCATTCATTACAACGTCTTCCATTTCTATATTGATAAATGGATCACGTACTAACTTTTTTAAACCATCTAGAGGTATACATCAAGGAGGTACTTTATCTCCTTATATATTTATTATGTGCTTAGAACGCCAATCAAGGAATATATTCCAATCAGTAGATTACATATTATAAAAACCCATACAAATTTCATAAAATGCACCTCAATTATCGCATTTTTTTTGTAGATAACATTATCCTACTATCTAAAGCAAATGATATAAGCTGCAGCACCATCATTGACACTCTTACCAACTTTACTAACCTATCAGAGCAAACTATTAACTTCTAAAAATCAAGAATTTTTTTCTCAAATAACTGCGCTACTGAAGCAAAAAATAATATCCTATCTTGCTTTAGTATGAATGAAGTAAAATAATTTGAAAAATACTTAGGTTTCCCAATGTTTCAAAATAGACCTAATAAGTTAGATTTGCAATTTTTATTAGATAAATTCAAGTCTAGACTTGTAGGCTGGAAAACTAACTTCCTATCACTATCAGGAAGAATTACTCTTATTAAATCAACACTTTCTAGTTTAGCAAACTACATAATGCAATACATTGTAATTCCTAAAAATATTATTGATAAAATAGAGCAATACATGCGCAATTTCCTATGTGGAACTACTCAACAAAAAAAAAAGATTCACTTAGTAAATTAGAAAAGAGTTACCATGCCCAAAAATTTAGGAGGCCTAGCTATAAAGAGGATTGAATTAAAAGATAACGCATTACTAGCAGGATTAGCATGGTGTTTTTCATTCACCTAATCAACTATGGGAAAACACTCTTATTCATAAATATAAAAACAAAATTCATCTCATATTTGGAAAAATATTATGTTAGGTTGGGAAAAATGCCAAAATGGCATTCAATGAAAAGTAGGTACAAATTTAAAAAAAAACTTCTGGAGGGAGGCATGGATAGCTCCAAGTACCACTATTAGATCCTTATTACATGGTAGTGTTAGATCCTTATTACATGGTCCTATACCTTTAGAACATACTACGAGGGCTATTAACACCTACAGAGATCAAAATAATTGAAAATGGCCAGAAATACTCTTTTCACATTACAAACTCTTTTAAAAATAAATTCAATAGGATTAATGTGCAAATCTACATAAACAAAGTGGACACTATCTATTTGGGACTATCCAACAATGGTAAATTTACTGTTCAATCAATGCATTCACAATTACTACAGCAGGATTTAAAATTACATCAATACACAATCACTTACAATTGAATTTGAAAAATTCAAATACCACCCAATATAAAAATATTCATTTGGCTTGTGATGCAGAACAGATTTCTAACAAAAAAATATCTACACCATATATGAATCACATTAGATGACCGATGTCAATGCCATTCAGATCCGGAAACTATTAATCAACAATATAACTACATACTCTTATCCATCAGATTAGTTAATGAAACTCATTAATACAAAGTACAAGAATATGCCTTACCGTATAAATAGCAAAACTTTTATTTCGTACACATTGTGGCATATTTGGATTAATCGTAACAGTTACAATTTTAATAATACACAACACCTCCTATCACTTAAAAAAATTACTAATAATGCACTGAAATTTACCTACTTAGCTGTAAAGGTAAAAACAACCAAAATCACTATAATGCAACCTATCAAATGGTTACTCCATAAACCAAACTACTATAAATTAAATACAGATGGAGCTGTATCAACTTTAACTCATAAAGTAGGTATAGGAGGAACAATACGCGACTCAAATGAAAATTGGATTATAGTTTTTGCAGGCAATTTGGACAATACCAGTAGCGTCCATGCAGATCTAAAGGCCATATTCCATGGACTGCAATTGAAGAACACATACAATTTGGTTCACTGGAAACAAACATCGATGCATCAGAGGTAATGTTAAAAAAGGACAACATCATTTATACGAATATACTCGATGATTGCAAGTACCTCCTGTACAAACTGCATATTGCTACCATTGCACACACCTACTGAGAGGGAAATGAGGTGGCTAATGGTTTAGCAAAGGCGGGATGCAACATGAACTCTAATGAAAAACCATCTATTTTTGAAGAGCCATCGGATTTTTTCAGCATCTTTTTGCAAAGGGACCATGTAGGAGCCATTCGTTTTAGGAAGATAACATGCATACATCAGGAACAAGAGGAGGACATGGATCATAACACTTTTGCAATCTATGACACTGCTCAACAAATGGTTGCTTCCAATGGAGACAATGTGGTGGCTAACATTGTTAGAATAGATAGCGTTAATCCTTGTAATAAGCAACTATCAAATAACTATATTATAAATGTACATGCATCACCCTCTCTGTAATAACTTTATTTATGTTTAATACAATATTATCTTTCGCACTAAAATAAATGATAAGAAAAATAAGGTAGGCTATCTAAACTAAAAGATGTCAATGAAGAAAATGTATATCCGAATGATTGTGGACCCAAAAGCAAGCACCAGCATGAATATTCTGAGCCTTGTACTGCTTATCGTCATAGGCGGACACATGATTTAAATTTTAAGGATTCAATATATAAGTTTTTTTAGCATTGAACACATAATATTTTTAAAGTTATAAGTTCATAATTATTATGTGTTCAATATTAATAAATTTTTATACATAAATTATACTTAGCATCAAAAGTAATGGATTCCGATGAACCAGGTACCATAAGGTTAGATACGCCCATGCTTATCGTAAACATACTTGCAGTAACCAACGAAATCTAGCCAGTCAACCAATGGAATACATGCAAATTGCTTTAGAATACTGACTTTACATATAGGAAAAGGTACATTCGTGAAATAGCATCATATTCTACTTTAGATAGAACTCTTTAACGAAAATTCAAAAGGAAACTAGAGATGCGAGTTGTATGTTGCCTCCTGCCTCCTCATTTATTTAATGCCTGTTTGGTATTTAAAAAATTGGAATTTATATGATAGTGCTACTTTGAACGGGAATATTGCAGATACATTATTGAAAAGAAAACAAAAAATATATATATAGCCCCTAAATTATTAGTCGTCCAACAATTTCCTCCATTGTATTATTATTTTCCGGACTTCTTCAACTTTAAGTTACGTGTATAAAATAGTCATATTCAACTCTCTCTCTTCTTGTTACAAATGTTTTATTGGTTATTTGTGTATCATGTCCCATTACAATTATAAAATTAAAAAAATAATATTTTTGATTCTTTTATGTGTAAAGACAGATAATTTACGTGTAAAAATAAATCCCTCGTGTATAAAAAAGAGGTAGGGTCATAAAACAACTTAAGGTAAATACAATTGGTTGTGTGATGACCCAAAAGGTCATCTTCTATTTTAGAACTCGAATCTGTGTCCCGAGGCCATAAAACCCTCATTTTATCTCTCCTCCGTTTGAGCATATAGTCTGGGCGTGCATCCGAAAAATCGTTATGTGAAAAATTTAAGAAATGATAATTTTTGGCCTAAAAAGATGATTTTTGTTGACTTCGATCAACGTTTTGGGTAAACGGATCCGAATCCGTAATCCTATAGTCCTGGAGGGTCAGTAGTAAAATATGGGACTTGGGCGTATGCCTGGAATTGAATTCCGGGGTCCCTAGCCCGAGAAATACATTTTTGAAGGAAATTGATAAGCCTGAAAATGTAATAATTTAAAGGATTTGTTCTTGTTGGGGTCGGGCCCGTATTTTGGTTTCAGAGCCCGGTACAGGTTCGTTATGATATTTAACCTCATATGTGAAATTTGGTGAAAAACGTAATTGATTTGACGTGATTCGAACCTTTGGTTGATAAAATAGAAATTTTTAAAGTATCGTGATATTTTCATGCAATTTGGTGCTAAATTTATAGTTCTAGGTGCTATTTTGGCAATTTGATCGTGTGCAAATTTGTATAATATTTTAAGACTTGTGTGCATGTTTGATTTGGAGCTCCGAGGGCTGGGGTGAGTTTTTGATAGACTACAGAGTGATTTCACAACTTAGAAATTTGCTGGTGTAACTAGTGTCTGTAGCAGGCCTCTGATCTCGCAATTGCGAGATCAGGCTTCGCAAAAAGCGAACCAAGCAGGCATAGCAATTGCGAGATATTTATCGCAATTGCGAAGAAAGCCTGGGCCTGCAGAGTTCACAAATGCGAACAAATCTTCGCAATTGTGAAGGGAATTTAGGGAAGGTCATGTTCGCAAATGCAAAAATTTACTCACCTTTGCGAGGGGTCAGAGATTACAAATGCGATACTTTCCTCGCAATTGCGATGACAACTGGACTGTGAAAGGCTTTGCATTTGCAATAGCTTCTTCACATTTGCAATAGTTTCTTCGCATTTGCGAAGCTCAAGTCGCAATTGCGATATCAGCAGCAGAGTAAAAGGGTCTTAGATGGGCTTTTTCATTCATTCTCCCATTTATAAAAACCTAAACTTCAAGAGGTGATTTTCCCAGGGCAAGTTCTTCCCCCAATCATAGGTAACTGATTTTTAACTCATTTCTTTCAATCTATTTCAGCTTTTTACAAAATTTCATCCTAGAAACTTGGATTTTTCACGGTGGAAATGGGTGCTTTTAGGTAGAACTTAGGAATTTCAAAATTTGGGGATTAGAACTCAAATTGATGCCGGATTTCAAAACCAATTGTATATCCGGGCTTGGGGGTGAACGGGTAATCGGGTTATGGTCCGAATTTCGAATTTTGACCAAGCGAGCCTGGGGTCGATTTTTCACTTTTTGGGAAAATATTGGGAAATCTATAATTAGGCATTGAAATTGATTTTTTTAGCGTTAATTGATGCTATTAAGTGAATTATGACCAGATATGAGTGGATTGGAGGTAAAATCGAGAGGTAAAGCGGTAATTCAACTTTGAAATACACGTTGGCTTGAGGTAAGTATTTGGTCTAATCTTGGCTCGAGGAATTAGGGATCCCCGACTTAATTGCTATGTGAAATTCCATGTGTGTGACTTATAGGTGTGGTGACGAGTACCTATGCGCCGCCAAATTATCTGTTTAGCCTTTCCCTTCCCCGAATCCTAAAATGTTGCTTTCCTGTCTTAACTGTTACTTGCTTATTGGTACTTCCATATCTAATTGCTTCTTGTAAAATGTGGTTTTCTCTATTGAAGGTATTAACTGTTTCGTAGTTTCATTATATTACATTGTTGGTTTATTTGTGCTTCATGGTACACTTTGGTTAGTCTCGCTGTGTAGTATTAACTGTTGAAGTTTCATAATTGTATGGATCTCCCATTGTTATGACTTGAGGTATAAATGTTGTGCTGGGTTTGAGCTAAACCGTGAAATACTTGTTCCTATTTTGCGATTGGTACTGATATGGTGGGATCGAGTTGCACGCCACAACATGAGGAATAATTGTGAAATGTGACTGCCTGGTGGGATCGGGTTGCACGCTGCAACAAGGAGTAGTAAGGGTGGGATCGGGTTGCACGCCGCAACAGGAGAAATAAAAGTGATAAATTAAGGAGTAATACGAGTTGACTGGTGGGATTAGTTTGCACGCCGCAACAAGGAGTAATAAGGGTGAATATTCTTACTGTTATTGATTATATGATGGGATCGGGATGCACGCCGCATCACTTATTGTTTATGAGTTCTTCTTCTGCTGAGATTAATTATTGTAGTATTGAAATTCTCTTAAGGATTGGTTATAGCTGAGTATTGTAGAACGAATGGGTTTCGTATTTATTTAATGCAAGTTATTGTCTTATTTAATTTTGTATTGTCTTTTTGCCCTATTATAAAATATTGCATGATATATTGTTTATGCCCCATCATAGCCTCGTCACTACCTCATCGAGGTTAGGCTCGGCACTTAGCAGTACTTGAGGTAAGTTGTACTGATACTACACTCTGTACTTTCTGTGCAGATTTCAAAGTTTATAGTGACTGACGATCGAGAGGTCGGTTGCTGATACTTCATTCAGGAGATCCAAGGTAGTCCTATAGGCGTCTGCAGGCCCTGGCATCCCCTCCTATGTTTTCCTCATTAATGTTTTATTTTCCTTCGAGACAGATGTATTTTTCTTCAAACGCGTACTTATAGTTGTGAGCACGTGATTTTTGCCCTAAGCTAATTATTCCCAAAATTCCAAACAAAACAAAATTTTTTTTTACAATTTTTATGAATTTTTTTTGTGTTATTTTCTGGTAATTGTTGCATTTTATCTATGCATTTTTAAATCATATGAAAAATACAAAAAACAATAGATAATACATTTGCATTTAGGAATTAATTTTACATGTTAGTATTAATTAGGGGTTGTTTTAAATAAAATATGAAGAAAATAACAAAAATAGTTCACTTTTTAATTGTTTTAATAATTTTAGGATTTAATTAGTTTAGCTTTGAAATAGATTAGGACTTTATTTTAATTTTTATATCTTTATAAAATTAGAAAAAATAATACAAAAATACAAAATGCAAAAATAAAGGAAAATTAAAGAAAAGCAATTAAATAAGGATTAAAAGAGTAGCCTTTATTAGAAGACCAAATTTGGGCTAATTTTCAATTTCATTAGCCCAAAACAAAAGCAATCCAAATTAGTCCCCAGCCTAGTCCAAAAAAAACACTTGAACCTGGCCTGCCCAACGACGCAACTGGACCGCTCATCTCCATCATCCAACAGCCCCTACTGATCCCCCCTATAACAAAACGACGCCGTTTGGCCTCAGTTAATCTTATCCGTCCATTGCCCTCAATCCAACGGTCACCATCGCTCGTTACATTTAAATATATCTGTCCGAATTTTTAGTTCAAACCCTAGACCAGACCCCTCTCTTCCTTGTGCCAACCCCCCTCCCTGTAATGCTGCCGTTACCCCACCTTACCTCTGCCTTACTCCGCTGTCTGCCGCCGTCCGAAAATCGCCTCCGCCGGCGGCGATGCTCCTATGAACCCCAAAATCACACCACATGTGCTTCTTCGCCTCCTCTCCTCATATCTGGCCTTAGTTTTTCTCAATTCCAAACCAAAACTCTCGAATCTTCAATCGAAATTTCAGCCAAAAACACAAACTCATCCAAACCATCCCAAAATTACACCACCGGTTCTCCTCGCTCCCCTCATTCCAAATCCACCAATAGTTTTCTTCGAATCATCACCAAAGTCTTTGAATATTAATTTAAAAATCCGGCCAAAATGCTAAAATGTCGGAACTCACCCAAAATCACACCCCATAGTCCCCATAACTTCCTCAACTTGAAACCTAAGCCAAAAGACGTCGAGTATCACTGGTTAATCTTGAATCGCAAATCTAAGGTTATGGGGGTCGAAACTGTGTTGGGGATTTCAAGGCGTTGAGTGTTTTTTTTAATTGATGTTATATGTTTTATAAACATATAGCACTAATTAAAATACAAACCTCGATGAATTGGCTAAATGGAGATCATGGCAGTAAGTTTTTCTCTTCTTTTTTTTTTAGTTCTGTTCCTTTTAGTTTGGTGCATGTCTTAGTTGTTTAATTAATTGAAGTGTCAATTGCCATATAATTCTGATTAACAGTGGGGCTTGGCATCAATTTGTTTCTATTTGTTATTAGTAGTTCAGTTTCCCTCTTTAACACTGAGTTGATTTTTATTTGACTTAGTTTAAATGTTTAACTGTTAGTTAATTGTTAAATGTTAGTTTAATTGCAAATAGTTCCAATTATTGGTTTAGTTGAATTTTCTTTGGTTTACTGCGATCTAGTTGTTTCAGTGATTTTGATAAATAGTTTAAACACATGAGCATTAGTTATGCAATTTGATTTTGTGTTTCCTGTTAAAATTCTGGTTTCAAATAAGTTTTGAGTTTTGTTTGGGTTTGTTTGACTAAATAAGTATTGTTGTTAGTTTAATCGGCTTAATTTTGATTGTCTTTCAAATCATTATAGTTTGAGTTTCAAGTTTTGTTAATTAGCCTTAGTTAGTTTACGTTAGATTAGTTGTTTGGTTATAGCTGGTAGGTTTGTTGAAGGTCAGTAGTTTCAGGAAATTTTCAGGGGTAGTTTCGGTATAGAAAATGGCAGTTTTGTTAAGAATAGTAATTTCAAATTGAAAGGAAGGGTAGCATGGGTAGAAGAACACCCTAGGGCCTTCTAGAATAGGACTTTAGTGTAGATTTTATCAAACTTAGGGTAGTAACTTGGGTAACAAGTCACAAAGTTAGGGTCTAACAGCCATTTTCTGAAAATTAAAAGAGGGAAAAATTGTGTGAAAGCTTCCAGAATTTTCTGCCCTATAAAAGGCAGCCTTAGTACCTTCACTAAGAAGTTTAGAACCCCTGAAAATCCCCCCAAAAACAGCCAGCCTCTAATTTCACCTTAAAATTCTATTTTTCAAATCTGAAATTTCAAATTTGAAGTTCCAATTTAGAGAGCTTCAGATCTGAAGTGTTCTAGTCATAGAAGTCATAGTTTAGACAAACATTTCTAGAAAAACCAAATAAAAAAACACAAAAACTGGAAGTTTCACTATTTCATTGAAGTTTTCTGTAGAATAATTTGAGATTTAGGGTTAAAGTTGCAATTTCTAGCTTGTTTAAGGTCAAATAATTTCAGCACTTCTATCTCTCAATGATTGAGGTTCTTCTAAGGTTTCTGGTTGCATTTCAAGTTGATGTTGGTATATTTGAGTCGATTTTGGTCTGTTGATTGGTAACAATTTACTAGATATCATTTGGTATTGTGCCTGAGAATCGAAATTGGTTTGAGTTGCTGATTCATTGTTGAGTTGTTGTTGCTGTTCTATTCCTGTTAAAATTGATTCCTTACTCCTCCTTTATTTCGATTCCAGGTACATATTCATACTAGCTATATGTAGCTTTGTGAAAGATGAAATGAAGAGTATTCATGCCTTGGCTTTCATTTCTGCGTTCATTTAGCCTTCCCCGTGTATTTGTAGTTAAAGTAGGGACCGGTTGATGTGAATTTGATTCATATAGCTTAACTCCAAGTTATATTAGTGGCTGTATGATTCAGACTGTTTTGGACTCATAATGGACTGTTATGTGATGACTATTCAATCATTAGCTTTTAGTTAACTTCAATTAGGGCTCAAACATATACGTCGACATTATAATTCCTAGTTCGATTGTTGTTAGCCTCTAATTTCGTAGGACCTTCTAATTCTAGGCATGGTGGTACTAAATGTTAGGTGTTGAATGATTAAATAACAGTAGGAGTGGTTTTATAGTCAAGGTAATTAATTATAGTCAATTGTGAGATTTATGTTCAAACATATCAAATAATTTCTAAATTGCAAATTATATTAGTCAGTCATTAAAGCCTTCATTTGTTTATATTAGATTTAGAACTAATCAATAAAACTGGAATTCGTTTCTCCTTGCTAGTCTAATTCGTGCATTAATGGCTTGGGCTGTTTGAGTAAATTCTTTGGGCCCGTTGACAGGCCCATTAATAAGCCTAAAAGTTGCTGACCCACAGACCAACATTTAGTGAATAGGTCCGTACTGTGGCCCAATTCAAAACTAGATTTCCTTCTCTCTGAGAATGCTCACCGGGTTGATTTTGCTCCATTTTAGAATTCGGCTCCCTTTGAGCCCAAAGTGGTTTGTTTCATGGATACAAATATAAATTGATGTGTCGTATATGCTAGGAATAAGGGATTAATTTGCAAATATAAATTTGAGTTTCAAATTAGGTAGTGGGTTCGAGTTAAGAGGGTCTTCCCTTTTGTTTGAATTCGGACTTGAATTCGGGGCTTGACCTTATAAATGCAAATTAATTAGCCTTTATAGAGACAAATAAAATAAATAGAAAATCGTAGTTACTTTAAGTTGACCTTTAAATAATAAAATGAGATGAGCCTCGCCGAACAAAATCCAAAAATTATGGGGCCCTCATTAATTGCTTAATTAAAAAATACTTAGAACTTGGGGCGTGCCGTTTAGCGAATTTCACGGCCTCCCATAAAGTTAAAAAGACGTTAGTCACTTTAGGCGCGTTTTTAATAATCTTGCCTTCCTAAATACGGGTGTGCATTTCATGCAACCCAAATCCAAATCCAAAAACGTTGAATAAGAATGTGTNAGCATATAAAAAATTAGACTTTTAGCCATTTATAATAATTTAAGCGACCGTGCTAGAACCACGGGATCCGGGGGTGCCTAACACCTTCCCTCGGGTTAACAGAATTCCTTACACAGAATTTCTGGTTCGCAGACTCCAAATGGGAAGTCGACAATTTTCCTCGATTTGGGATTTAAATTAAATCGGTGACTTGGGACACCAAAAGCCAATCCTATCCCAAGTGGCGACTCTAAAAAATAAATAAATAATCCCAATTCGAATAATGTCACTTTAAATGGAAAAACTCCCTTATACATTTATCCTTCAGGGTAGGTGTGTAAAAACGGAGGTGTGACAGCTCTGGCAACTCTGCTGGGGACACGAACCCAGAATTCCGGTTCAGGGTTCAAAGAATTCGAGCTTAATTTAATTATTATATTTTGCTTTTATCTGATTGTTCTACATGCTTCCATGCTAAATGTGCTAAATGTTTTACCGCTTTAATATTTGTTGAAACTGTATATATAAAGTATCGCGAATCCCTCCCTTTTTCTGAATCTTCTACATCATGGAGAAGGGTGCACTTCATGTAACTTCTCTTCTGTTTAGAGTCTTTCCCAATTTAGAATGAGGTTTGGATAAGTTACTAAGCCGGCGGAGCTTCTGTATCCCCGGTACGCTGCCTCCCCCCGGCCCGAGTTGTCCGCTCGGGTAAGCCAGGTCTAGACCAATAAACCTAGGATTCAAACCTAGAAGAACAATAAACTCATGCCGGATCCCTAGTAGGACGTTTATTCTGCATCACATGCATTTGACTTAGGGGACTCAACACAGGGGTTGGGTCCGTCTAGGACAGGTGACCTGAAATGAAAATGACCATCCCGATGCATCTTACGTGCTACTTGTGCGTTTATTTGCTCGGTTTTGCATGTTGATCGGCTTGTATATAATGAGCAAAAATTGAGAAAATAGTAGTGTTAGGACTAAGTGAGGGTAACCATTTGCTGTGAAAAACCAATGCCCAAATAGTACCGAAATGCTGCCGGATTTTTTAGAAAAAGAAAATATTTGAAAAAACAAATTGTTGTTCAAAAATAGTTTTGATTTTGGCAAATCTGCCCGAACTACGCTGGTTTGATTCTCACCGGATGTGAGATACGTAGGCAACCCTCATCGGGTCCAACCACCCTTTTGCAAAAATATCCCAAAAAACAAATGTCAAAATTTTAAATTTTTTGTCATAAATAAAGCCGGGTGATGCCATTCTTGTTAAAATAAGCCGAATGTCCCCAAAAGGGCGCCGAAAGGCTGTTTTTGCAAGAACAGCCACCCTGAGTCATTTTAAATGGTTTGCGAGCACATCCTTAAAATCTTCCTCCTAGAAGTGCTGAAAGGCCGTATTCGTAAAACCAAATCCTTGTCTTGTTAAATAAAGAATTTTGCAAAAATAGCCATTTTTCAAAATAAGTCATTAAAATTCCCTTTTTAAATAAACGTGCAGGATGACTTCAACTAACATCGAGACCTTCTCAGTCCTGAGTGAGATCCCCTTGAAACTTCACATGTGGTGGCATGATCTAGGAAAAGGAAGCAGATATACCGTGGTAAAAATTTTGGGCGGTCTAGTTGATCTACTGAACATCAAACCGAGGAAAGATATCATTGAGACACTAATACCATTTTGGGACCCGACCCGTAACGTATTCCGGTTTTCAGATTATGAACTCACGCCCACCTTAGAGGAGATTGCGGGATATGCGGGCCTCAACGGGAACCTTCGAGGCAGATACCCACTGGCACCACGACCGGTAACCGTTCATAGGTTTTTGGATCTGTTGAGCATTAGCCGGGATATTCAAGACCTGCATCTGGCAGAAGGGTGTGGTACATTTCATTTCCTATATCACCGGTATGGTAACCCAAAAGGTTTCGAGGAGCTCAACACCGGCTTGACACATGCCGGAAATAAAGACAAATGGGAAGCTCGACGGGGATTAGCCTTTATGGTGGCCTTTCTGGGAGTGGTGGTTTGTCCGAGAAAAGATGGTCATATAGACCTCGGCCTGGTAGGTATGCTAGATGTTGCCATGAAAAAACCTACTAGCACAGTGGTTCCTCTGATCATAGTAGAAATGTACCGAGCTCTGACCAAATGTCGCGAAGGAGGGAAATTCTTTCAAGGTTGCAATTTTCTCTTACAGTTGTGGATGCAAGAACACCTCTATCACCGCACAGGCTATATGAACTACGGTTTAACCGGGTTGAGTTGTATTGCAGAATATGGGACCCGGGTGACAGGTATTGAGTTCCCTGAGGGTACTGAGGCCTGGTCGTCATGTTTAAAATCCCTGACCGCTGATAAAGTCTAATGGGCTTATGGTTGGCTTCCTGCTACTGAATCTATATACACATCAGCAGAGGTCCCCTATATTCTTTTGATGGGTATTCGAAGCATACAGCCTTACGCTCCTTACCGGGTTTTGCGACAACTTGCAAGATTCCAAACAGTGCATAATGATGAAGACCTGAGTGAGAAAGTCATTGAGTTAGGCCCGAAGGCTGTATTTCCTGAAGGTAGAATTCGAAAGATATGGAATGAGTGCCGGTTCCTTGAGCCAAAAACTATAATACAAGACCAAGCTAGAGGCGAGGTAGATCCCAAGTATCTGACATGGTTTGGCAAAAGATTTCAAATCCCAGAAAGACCCGCTAAAAGACCGCACGTGCAGCAATTTACCGATGGGGTCCAAGTTCAATGGGATTGGCAAGCAAAGGAGAAGGAGTACCGAGCTAGAATAGGGCGGTTAGAGCAACAGGTCTGGGACTCCAATTCGACAAAAGTGTACAGGCTGCAGCCGACGAGGGTGATAAAAAGAAATTAGCTCAGGAGAACGAAGCATTCAAAGCCCAAATTAAACAAATAAAAATAGATGTCCGGAACCAAGAAAGAAGTCTATCTGATGAAAGGTTGATCAAAGGGTAAAGGAAACAAATTTTGGACTGCAAAGAAGAACTAGAAAAATTTGAGGGAAATATGGCAAGACTCCTGGCGCAGCAGGCCAAAAAGACTGAAGAAAGAGCCCAATTTGTGCAAAAAATGAAGAAAAACTACGAGGGGACTATCGCCAAAATGAAGAGAAAAATGAATACTATGGAAGAAAAGACAGCCCAGCGGAATAAAGAATTCCAAGCCGAGATGAACCAATGCCACAGGTTAATTGCAAAGATTGAAAGGGATATTAAACTGCTACAAGATCCGCACTTCCAGGACTCGCAGGTGCTAGAGGCTCGTACACAACAAATAAGCCGACTCCTCCAAGAAAAGAGCCAAATCAGGGAAAGGATCAGAAACATTGCCCACTATATTGTCATGAAGTGTCAGGCCGGCGAGCTAATGTGTCGTACCACATCCTTTGCCTCAGTGATGATATTTGTTCGCCAGGTTATGAATGATTTAGATCAGCTGCAAAGGGGTCTCGCACGCAGGCCCGCGGCAATGCCGAATGATGCTCCGCGGGCCCCAGGATTTGAAGCATTGATGTATTCTTAGTGAATCGAGTCTGTATTTTGCTTTTGATCTATTTCTGTAATTTCCTTTTCAAGAAAAGAAAAACAAATAGTCTAGTAGCTTTTGTAACCGCATTTGTTATCAATGGAAAATTGAAAATTCCCAAAAA
Organism: Nicotiana glauca; assembly: GCA_026770625.1. NCBI lineage: Eukaryota > Viridiplantae > Streptophyta > Magnoliopsida > Solanales > Solanaceae > Nicotiana > Nicotiana glauca. The sequence goes on from MU742687.1 coordinate 174,359, forward strand.
TTGTTCTTACTTTTGCATTTATTTGCAAGAACTACGCTTAGTCTGATTCATGTGGGGTCATGATACGTAGGCAATCTACATAAGATTCGACCGTAATCCTAGGAAAAACAGAAAGAAGATAAATAAAAGGAAAAAAACAAAAGAGAAAGAAACGCAAAAGAAAAAAATAAGGCATTGAGAGGAAAATCCATGGCCAAAAAAAAAGAAAAAGAAAAAGAAAAGCAGAAAATGAAAATGGAGAAGCAGGAAAAGAAGATGAGAGAAAAACAAAACAAAAGAGAAAGAAAAGAGAAAAGGAATAAGAGGGAAAGCCGGGATGACGCATGCAATCGAAGCAAACATGTAGATATCCATTTAATTGTATAGGTGCATCACACTCCAATGTGCAGTTACCTATCTGTTACTTGTTTCATACTAACCGTTTATTGCTGTCAATTTCCAGCTGAGTATTTTAGAAACCGTGGTTGGTTTGTGGTAAACTGGCCTCGCATCGATACTTCACCAGATCCAAATGAAAAATAGAGATGTCATCTGAAACGACCTTGCCTGCAGTCCCCATACCTGAAGATAGCCCAATCTTTGGGATCCCGGCCTCTGAATCCTATACATCTGAAGAAAGTCGGATCCTGCGCTTGCGCTTGATGGAAATGTGGGATGCTTGGAATAACGGGAAGGATCCCCCAAGCACTATCCCTGGATTCCCGGAGTTGTTCCCTAGATCTGGAGGTGCTACCACAGTCCCTATCAGCCGCCCAAATATTCCGCTAGGGCAACCTACTATGACTGCTAACTTCTTCGGAACACCCTCTGAGGATCATCCCCAAGTGTTTCCATCTAGAATTGCTCCCAATATCTTTACAGCTCCACCATCATCTGCAACCACCCAACTATCGATACCAAAACATTCTTTTGACCCTTCGGTCTTCACATTGCAGAATCCAGTTTTTCAGGCTGACCCTTCTCACTATCCTTAATATACCTACTCTCAGCCACCATATGAGATCACATCGGGGCAGGAAAAAACCCCTAAAGCCACAGAGTAGGATGAAATGACAAAAAGAATGAGGAGTTTAGAGCAGAGTCTGAAAAATATGCAAGGTCTAAGCGGGCAGAAGAGTGTTTCTTTCAATGATCTGTGCATGTTCCCTCACGTGCACCTGCCTATGGGGTTCAAGACGCCAAAGTTCGAAAAGTATGATGGACATGGCGATCCCATTGCTCACCTCAAAAATTATTGTAATCAATTGCACGGGGCTGGGGGAAAAGAAGAGCTATTAATGGCTTACTTTGGAGAAAGCTTGGTGGGCATAGCATCGGAGTGGTACATGGACCAGGACATATCTCGATGGCATATCTGGGATGACCTTGCCAGAGATTTTTTCCGACAATTTCAATACAATATAGACATTGCGCCAGACAGGAATTCCCTGGCAAACCTAAAAAAAAAGCCTTCAGAGAGTTTCCGCAAATATGCAATCAAATGGCGTGAACAGGCGTCAAGGGTGAAGCCTCCAATGGATGAGGTCGAGATGGTCACTGTCTTCTTACAGGCTCAGGAGGCAGATTAGTTTCAAAACATGATGTCCCTATGGGTAAGCCTTTTGCAGAGGCAATAAAAATCGGAGAAATGGTAGAGAATGGGCTAAAAACGGGAAGAATCATGAGCCAATCGACCATAAGAGCAACCTCCCAAGCCATCCAAGGCGGGTCTAGAGGAATGGCTAAGGGCAAAAAGAAAGAAGAAACGCTGATGGCGGCATCGAGCGGAAGAAGGCACCGGGCTCCTAGACCGGTGTTCTCAGAAAGAGCCCCTCAGCACTATTACTCTCACACATATATGACTTATGCTCCTCCACCTTATGTGGTAATGAATGCTCAACCTTCGGCCGCCCGCAACCACAAGCTAACCGAAACCCACCTCCATTCCAGAAAAACCAGCCACCCTACCAAAACCAATATAACCCCCCACCACCATAAAATAACTTCCGCCCTCGGGAACCACCTAGATGGCCAACTTTTACACCAATCGGTGAACCCTACTCTACCTTGGTCCCTAAGCTTGTCCAGATGAATTTGCTGCAACCCATACCCCCAAATGGGCAAAACCCGAAATCACCATCATATCAGCGGGCTGTCAGGTGTGCATACCATTCAGGGGTAGAAGGCCATCATACCAATGACTGCTACACATTGAAAAAGGCTGTGGAAGATTTGATCGAACAAGGGAAAATAGTGTTGAGGGATGAAGAAGTCCCGAATGTTACCAATAACCCTTTGCCCGCTCATAACAATGGGCCGTTAATCGGTATGATTTGTGAATACCGAGACTTTGACCCGGCTCTGAAAGCCATAATTGCTATTGCCAATGCCGAAAGGAAACCCAAGGTATCCCCGAAGCAGGGAAAAGAGGAGAAGGAGAATAAAGCTGTCAATATTGAGCCTGAGGAGAAAACTGAGACAAAAGCAAAGCCGGTGCCTCCTAAGCACGAGGTTCTTTATGTTCCACGAGGTCGTCAAGAGAAACCACTAGTTGTGAGCACTCCGAGGAAGTGTGAAGTGAAGAAGGGGACATAGATGTATGTACCAAAAGGGACTTACGTGGTGCGGGGGACAATTAAACCACCTCGGCTGAGTGAGCCAGTGGTTATTGGACGCGCACCACAGAAGTCCATGACCGACCCCTCTGCAGTGCCGTGGAACTACCAACAAATAGTGGTCATATATAAAGGCAAGGAAATCTCGGGAGAACTACCATAAACAGTCCCTGATGAAAAATATTCAAATATACAAGAGATAAATAGTGCCACATGAAAGCGTTTTCCATCTAAAAAGTCGGTGAGCGCTGAAGAAGTAGAGACATTCTTTCAGAAAATGAAAATGCCAGACTATGAAACAGTAGACCAATTGAGGAAGTGTCCTGAGCAAGTGTCACTGCTGTCATTGGTGACCAAATCTGCGGAACATCAGAAGATCCTTATGAAAGCTCTGAACGAAGCATATGTGCCAGCCGAGACTTCGTTTGAACAACTTGAAAGGATGGCAGAAAGATTCTTCGTTATCAACCAACTCTCCTTCCGTAAAAGTGATTTGCCTCCAGAAGGAGTTGCCCACAATAAAGCCTTGCACCTGACAGTCAAATGTGAGGGTTACTACGTTAAGCGGGTCATGGTGGACGGAGGCTCGGGGGTGGACATCTGCCCACTCTCCACTTTGCAAGGAAAGGAAATAGGGACATGAAGGATTCGTCCAAATAATGTTTGCATGAGAGCCTTCGACGGTGTTAAAAGAGATACCATCAGCAAAATTGATTTGACACTGACCATAGGCCCAGTGGATTTCGAGGTGACCTTCCAAGTGTTAGACATGGACACATCTTACAATTTTCTTCTGGGAAGACCTTGGATCCATGCTGCAGGAGCTGTGCCCTCAACCCTCCACCAAATGGTGAAATTTGAGCATGAAGATCAGGAGATCGTGGTCCACGGGGTAGGTGAGCAGTCCATATATTGTGACCCATCTATCCCATGCCTGGATGCGAGGGAGGGAAGCGAGCATATTGTCTATCAAGCCTTTGAAATCGTGGTAGCCGATCAGTATAAGGACATCCATGCCCCCAGCCTTTCTTATCCAATGCTTCGATTATGGTAGCCAAGGAAATGATTAGACATGGTTTCAAACCAGGGAAAGGGTTGGGAAAAGCTTTGCAAGGAATAGCCGAACCGGTAGCACTACCCGCAGCAAAAAAGTATTTCGGGATAGGTTTCCACCCTACCCTAGATGATGAGAAATGGGCCGACGAAAGAAAGAAAGACGGATGGGTTCTGCCGCAACCATTGCCACATCTCTATGAGACCTTTGTCAAGCCTAAGTACGACATAGAAGAGGATGACGAGGTGTTCACGGCTGATGAAATAGAAGATATTTGTGGAGCTATGAAGCAAATGCTTTATGAAACCAACATGGTCCAGCCAGGAGAAGGGACTAGCACCATTGAGGTGTTCTACATGGGACCAGACGCCAAACTCCAAAATTAGAAGGCTACGCCTTTCTCGATCATGCCGGAGTCCCGGTAGACTAGCCTTGTCACCTTTTCTACATCTCGAGTTGTCTCAGGGTGTAACTCGGATGTTTCTTTTAATTTCTTGCCTTTTGAATTCATGAATGTAAACCCTGTTATCGTTCAAAAATTCCAAGAAATGAAATCAATATTTCTTCATCCATTTTCTCTTTAGTCTTTCTGGTTTTTTGTTATTTTTCCCTTTTATCTTTTCTTTTCAGTTATAATAATGTGGCTTTAAATAACATGACATGCTTGCAGACTTCATTCCCCGACTCAAACACGCTGCCTAACTGTGAAATAATGAATCAAGAACCGGAATATGATGAAGAGGAGGCTTTTAGGGAAATAAACCGAGAATTGAAACAATTTGAGAACAAACCTAAGCCAAATCTGAATGACACTGAACCAGTTAATTTGGGGACTGCCAAAGAAATAAGGGAAACCAAAATAAGCATTCACACATATGAGAAAACTCGAGATGCAATAATCCAACTCTTGTTTGAGTTTAAAGATGTGTTTGCTTGGTCGTATGACGATATGCCAGGACTAAGTGTGGATCTAGTGGTGCACAAACTACCAATTTACCCCGATTGTCCTCCAGTGCAACAAAAGCAAAGAAAGTTTAAAACTGATATCAGCGATAAGATCAAATAAGAAATCACAAAACAACTGAAAGCAGGGGTAATCCAGGTGGTCCGGTATACTACATGGTTAGCCAATGTGGTTCCTGTGCCAAAGAAAGACGGGAAGACCCGTGTGTGTGTGGACTACAGAGATTTGAATAAGGCGAGTCCCAAAGATAACTTTCCGCTGCCCAACATCCACATCCGTGTTGATAACTGCACCAAACATGAAATACAGTCCTTCGTAGATTGTTACGCAGGATATCACCAAGTGTTGATGGATGAAGAAGATGCTGAGAAGACAGCTTTCACTACACCCTGGGGCACTTACTGCTATCGAGTCATGCCATTTGGGCTGAAGAATGCCAGGGCAACCTATATGACAGCCATGACCGCCATTTTCCATGACATGATGCATCAAGAGATAGAGGTGTACGTGGGTGATGTAATTATCAAGTCCCGGACTTAGAATGATCATGTGCGATACCTGAGAAAGTTCTTTGAACGGCTGCGCAAGTATGATTTGAAGCTGAATCCGGCCAAATGTGCCTTAGGAGTCCCATCAAGCAAGCTCCTGGGTTTCATAGTCAGTAGAAGAGGGATCGAGTTAGATCCAACAAAGATAAAATATATTCGAGATCTACCCCCTCTGAAAACTAAGAAAGACGTGATGCTTTTACTGGGCAGGCTAAACTATATTAGTCGGTTCATTGCTCAACTGACTACCATGTGTGAGCCCATATTCAAACTTTTGAAGAAATATGCAGCAATCAAGTGGACATCCGAATGTCAAGAGGCTTTCGACAAGATCAAGGAATATCTGTCAAAGCCTCCGGTATTGGTCCCACCCGAGCCAGGGCGACCTCTCTTCTTATATCTAACGGTGTTGGAAAATTCTTTTGGTTGCGTTCTGGGGCAACACGATATAACCGACAAGAAAGAGTAGACGATCTACTATCTGAGTAAGAAGTTCACCAGCTACGAGTCCAAGTATACTTTGTTGGAGAGAACATGTTGTGCTCTGACGTGGGTCGCTCAGAAGTTGAGACACTATCTTCAAGCCCACACTACCTACCTCATAACCAGGTTGGATCCTTTGAAATATATACTCCAGAAACCGATGCCTACTGGGAGACTGGCAAAATGGAAAATCCTGCTCACTGAATTTGACATAGTCTATGTCACTCGCACGGCAATGAAAGCCCAACCATTGGCAGATCATTTAGTAGAAAACCTGGTTGATGAGGAGTACCAACCATTGAGCACATACTTCCCAGATGAAGAAGTTAACTCAGTAGAAGCTATATCTGAAGACACTCGTGCTTGGAAAATGTTCTTTGACGGTGCGGTAAACGCAAGAGGTGTAGGCATTGGGGAAATCTTGATATCACCCAATGGTCAGCACTATCCAGCTACAGCTAGGCTCCGATTCTTCTGCACAAACAACACAGCTGAATATGAAGCATGCATCATGGGCATGAATATGGCAATTGACCAGGAAGTGGAAGACCTATTGATCATCGGGGACTCCGATTTAATTATCCGGCAAGCACAAGGGGAGTGGGAGACTCGAGACGTTAAGCTCATCCCATACCGGCAACACGTGGAAGATCTCACTAAACACTTCAAGTCAATAGAGTTCAGGTACATTCCTCGATGCCACAATGAACTAGTTGATACACTCGCCACTCTAGCTTCGATGCTGCCTTACCCAGGCAATGCTCATATTGATCCCCTGGAAATTCAAATCAAAGAAAGGCACGATTATTGTAGTATAGTCGAGGTAGAACCCAGCATTCAGCCCTGATATCATGATATCAAAAGATTTCTGAAAACACAAGAATACCCCGAGCAAGCCAATAGGGATCAGAAGAGAACCATTAGACGACATGCGAGTGGTTTTTTCTTAAGCGGCAACGTTTTGTATAAAAGGACTCCGGACCTCAACTTGCTAAGATGCGTTGATGCCGAAGAAGCCGGAAGAATTATGCATGAGGTGCCCGCAGGGGTGTGCGGACCTCATATGAACGGATATGTTTCGGCAAAGAAAATCCTGCGAGCGGGATATTATTGGATAACCATTGGAGAAGGATTGCTTCATCTTCGTTCGAAAATGTCATCAATGTCAGGTGCACGGTGATTCGATTCATGCACCTCCAATGGAGCTTCATCCGATGTCAGCACCTTGGCCGTTTGTTGCCTGGGGTATGGAAGCCATTGGGCCAATCGAGCCAAAAGCTTCAAACGGGCATATATTCATATTGGTTGCAATCGATTACTTCATAGAATGGGTTGAGGCCATCACTCTCAAGTCGGTCACCAAGAAAGTTGTGGTAGACTTTGTGCATTCCAATCTCATTTGTCGCTTTGGTATTCCTGCAACTATCATTACCGATAATGCTGCAAACTTGAATAGTCGTCTGATGGGAGAGGTATGTGAACAATTCAAGATAACGCATAGAAACTCTACCCCTTATCGGCCAAAAGCCAATGGTGCCGTTAAAGCAACAAATAAAAACATCAAGAATATTTTGAGAAAGATGATTCAAAACTCCAGGCAATGGCATGAAAAGCTGCCTTTTGCATTACTCGGGTATCGCACCACAGTGTGTACATCAAT
>MU742693.1:8138-49901 GCA_026770625.1 Nicotiana glauca
CTGTTGCGGCATGCAACCCGACCCAGATAACATACCCGTGGCGGCGTGCCACCCGATCTACACAAATATCTCACATAGGGAGATGCACATCGAGCCAAATTTGCTGATTATAACAAAATACCAAGCATCGGTTGTAAGTATGCTGAGTGCATACAATGCTATGCTGAGTGCATACAATGTCTACATATAGCATTGTGAGCTACAAAACTCAAACACAACTGAGGTCCTTCCCCCTCAATTTTATCTATGAATCTCGATAACACCGCATTGTATGTGCCTAAAGTCTGAAAATCACAACGCCTCACAGCACCGAAAAGCAATTCATAGATCTCCCCATATCACTAACAAGCTCAATAATGATAGATTCACCCTATCCCACAACAATACATATCGGGGACAACCAAGCCATCTCAATCTGAATACGTAGCCACATCGGCCTGCCAACGAACTTATTACCAAAAAGCCTGAAGTTGCTCCTTCTACTTTATAATTCATGCCAGAGCTGTACGATACGGTGCCCGACACCAAATCAATATCGAAGTCCACAATCTCGCCCGGCGACATGCCTGACCACAAGAAACGCATTTGAAAAGTCCTTCAATACTGGAACTGAATCAATGGTAGAAACCTCTATACTGACATCCTTCACAAATGCCCAATTAAGAAAAGCAATCCTTCCCAGCCGTCCGCTAATCTTTGGAATACCAACCACTCTGCCATAACATAATCTGATGCACCTCGCCACGCAACCGGTGGCATTTTCCGACGTAGCCCATAGCACAATAGTCTAGAATAACCCACATTGTGACAACCGGTCTACAGCTCAATACCACATGAAAAATCTAATATACCAAGCCACACTAGAATAACATGGGAACTTTTATCTCCCTTCTGCACCGCAGACATCGACACACTCAACTAGTCAAGAACTTTCATTGATCCTATTAAGAAGGAAAATCATTACACACTCCATGCTTCGCATACCCATAAGAAATATACTCATCTTCAAACCACGGTAAAACCCAACAAGAACATCTCTGCCAACTTTATTTGTACAAGCTAAACTGCCAGGACTGAATTCTTCTATCTAAACCGAGCTGAGCAAGCCGTCAAAACTCAAGAGCATTTGTGCAAATTGTCTGTAAAAGCCCATTACTTCGAACACATACAAGGAATTAATCATATCATTACCATACCGATTCGGTCTATTATCAAGCTATTCCTTCTACCAAATTTCTCTTTTTATTCATCACCCACTTGATATTTCTCCCTTGCTGTAGCATCACAATGCCTCAATCCAGGCTCACCACACAAGACTTGAACATAAGACCACACTGTCTAGGACTCATAGACCACCGAATACTCTCTCAATGCTTCCCAGAAATACCACGTTCCAGAATACTTTACTTGAAGAACTTCCTGCGAACCCGAATTCGCTGCCATTACTTTCTAGATGCCGATGTATAGGATCCCATAATTAACATAAAAATACCACAAGCCTCGATATTCCCTGAGGAATAAACAGTCTCTGACCCCACATATAACCTTGAGACACCTGATTGATACATTTACAATCTTGAACACATTAAAACCATTCTCGAGAGTCATTCACTCTCATTCAAACTGCAATTTACCTAACTTAACGAACCGAACCACTCGTGCCTTATTAGCATTCTGACACCGTAGGATATGATCTCATTCCAATTCAACGAACATCTTCCGTTTCTACACACTGAGCATTCTTTATCAACAACAGCTCAAGACCTACTATTGTCTTTATACATCCACGAAGTACTATATAACCTTTATCAAAATTTTGCTTTACTCGTGCCATCCTCGGCTCATTTTCTGCAACCAGGACTGATCCGCCAGCATACCTCAAAAAGGAACCAATATAGCACATAACCGTGCAATCAGCTAATCAACCGCAACCTCCCCAACTTGGCTCAAAGCCACCTGTCAGGACACTTTTAATAACTCACAATACTTTTACCCTAATGATGCCACAATATTATAGTGAGATTAAACTCAAATCATCTACTAGTTTATGAAAACACAGATCCTCGAATACTGGAATCCTCTACAAACCTCGCATTCATCCCCACATCAGTTGAGTCCACTCTCTGAAGCGACCCAAATCTATCAAATTACAACACGTACCTTTCAATTACACATGAGACCTTCTAACAATATACATAAGAATCATACCCTTTAGAATACTCTGCAGGAGATATCCCACCTGCTTTGACTCAATTTAATATTTCAGCACACCTTCCACCATCATACACATAACACAGCCATTTTAGTCTTCCTGAGTCTGAACTCACACTGCCACACGTATTGTACTTAACTTCCAACTAGGAGATACAAAAATATTATTCATGCGCCCATAATTAGGACTACACATCAAGCCACAATAGTAATCGAATCACTTAACAGTCCATCTACTATCCTGCAGACTTCTTCGCCATTACCAAGTCATATAGAAACATTACACAGTACCAACATACTCATTACGTAGCTATCTAGCCGCCATTCCCACAATTAGGGACAACACTGGACGTATAAGTTCATAACACTAGCTCACAAAATCAGCACCTTGGTGCTCAAGCCATAAGCAAAGATTCGGCCTCAAGTCCTCTAGACTGGCCCAACATCGAACTCACGGGATTACATCTCGCCCCTCGATCGGGGAATCACAAGCCATCAAGGCACTTAAAATACTGAGTGCTCATGTGCGCATACAGACGTGTGGAAGGAATTTCAAGAGTTATATCTCAAGCTGAATAAATTACGCACGATAAGAATTCCAAGAAAGCGAAGTTTTCCTAAAGGTTCTGCAACCTCTCGAGGATAAATACAGATGTATCTGTACCAATCCGCAAGACTCTACTAAACCTGATCTAAAGGTTCAGAGCGAATGCATTATAATATGCTAATAGGACAACACACAATCGAAATATGACAAAAATCTCGAAGTTAGCAAAACCCGAGCCTCGGGCCCGCTTCTCGAAAAATTACGAAATTCACATTTCCGGAATCCTCGTCTCGCCACGATTCCGTACATATAAAATTTATCAAAATCGGAGTTCAAATGCCCCTTCAAATTCCAATTCTTACATTCCAAAAACCAAGCCCTAGTTTCTTCAATTTTCACCCAATTTTCAGAGATTTCAAAGATAAATCTTCAATAAAATCACGTATTTGACTTATAAAACTTACCTCCAATCGAATCCTAGTCGAAACCCTCTTAATCCCTCGTAAAAAGCTCCGAAATATGCTCAACAATGATGAAAAATAACTTTAGCTCGCGGAGGAAATGTTTATAAATCCTTCTGTCCGCCCAGCAAATTCCTCCATCGCGTTTGCGTCCATAGCCACGCGAACGCTAAGACTAATATTTTAAAAATTCAATAATACCTTACGCGAACGCGACCCCATCTATGCGAACGCGTAACTCAACAGTCCTTCCACTATGCGAACGCGTCCCAAGTATCGCGAACGCGATGCTTTACCTGGTCTGGGCTCCCAAGCCCTCTTACGCGAACATGGTACATTCATCGCAAATGCGATGGCCCACTTCCCTAGCCTACACGAACGCGGCTCTCCTCACGCGACTGCGATCCTTCAGGACTCAATACCTATGCGAACGCGGCCTCTCCTTTGCGTACGCGAAGGCTAATTTCCAGGGCTTCTCAAAATGCTCTACACGTTCGCATCCCTCATCACGCGAACGCGATGCACAATGGCCTGCAACACTAACAACAGAAATCTGATCTCTTCACAAACCAAAAAGGGTCTGTTTGAACACCCAAAATCACCCGAGGCCCCCGGGACCCTAACCAAAAACACCAACCTACTCCAAAATATCATACGAACTTGTTCTAATCATCAAAGCACGTACATTAACACAAAATCATCAAATCACGACGGATTCAAGCCTAAGTTTAACTAAAACTTCCGAATCTCACATTCGATCAAAAATCCGACCAAACGACGTCCAAATAACCTGAAATTTGCAGACATATCCAAAATCACCTAACGAAGCAACTGCAACTCCCAGAATTCCATTCCGACCCTCGGATCAAAATCTCACCTATCAACCGAAATTCGCCAAAATTCCAGCTTCGCCATTTCAAGCCTAATTCTACACTGGACCTCCAAATTCGATTCCGATCACACTCCTAAGTCACAAATCATCTCCCGAAGCTAACCGAACCATCAGAATTCACATCCTAGCCCTCTAACCACATAGTCAACTTCCGATTCACTTTTCTAAAACAAGTTTTCTTCTAAGAGGTTATGTGCCTCATTTTCAACCAAAACCAATTCAATTACACCCAATAGAATCTAATACTGATATTGAAATGTGAATCAACACAATAAGGGGAAAACGGGGCGGTAACTCATGTGACGACGGGTCGGGTCGTCACACATGACTTCTGTATGCAATTTGTTGTTTGATTATTAGATCATATAGACAGGATATCTACTGATTTGCGGCATGGTTGAACATTAAATCCTATAGACATGATTTCTAAATGATTGAAAAGAATGCAAAAGCCTATAGATATGATCTCTAGGTCAGTTAAAGCGTTGATCCTATAGGCATGATATCTAAATGACTTAATAACAACATTGGTCCTATGGGAATGGTATCTACCCTTTAGCAATAAAGTAAACCCATCCCACACCCTTTACTAATATTTTCCGAGTTCTTTTTACAAGGTTATTACAGAATCAGAAGAAAGAATGAAAACAATTAAAAATACATCACAGCCTACAGCTGGATCCAAGCAACCTAATTCAATCTCGATATCCAATAGCTTGTGTTTCACCAAATCCAGATTCCAAGGCACTCTCTTACTCAGAGTCTCTCAAAGTTCCAAGGAGGCTCCAGGAACCCAGGCGATGCTTACACTCAGAATAATAGATACTGTAACAGAATGGTGCAAGTGTGGAATTATCAAGTGTGGTGATTTGGACACTACCAAGCCCAAGTTAAAGCTCAACACATAAAGGGGAGAGGAAACGGGAAATCATTTGAATAGAGACTCAAGAGAGTCTGGTTCTAGATCATGGACAGTAATATAAGATGCTGCCATGATTCAGAACAGTACTAACATGCAAAAGGGAATAGAGGGAAGGGATTTGCATGAAAACATATTAAAGAGAGACAGGAGAGCATAGCAGACTGAAGGTGCAAATCATAAAGAAAGGGCTTAACAGACTTGAATGTAATTTCATAGTGCAGGAAGCATAAATAAACACATAGTGAAATAGTTGTAGAAGAGGAAAAATAAACCCACAATAGGAGGGTGTTATTTAAATTAGAAATACATACCAGTTTTCAGTTCTAGTACAGCAGAGAAACAATAGCAAATGAATAGCCAGAAAGAATTAACAAGAGCAACTCAAATTTCAGCAAGCACTTGGGAATTTAGAGGAACTCCAGAAATATTGAGACAATAGGAGAGAAAGGAGCAGAATGCTCAGTAGTAGTAGAGAAGGTAGCGAGTAATAGTAGAGAGAGTATAGTATATTTCAAAGACAGAGGTGTTTGTGTTTAGTGCGTGTAATTCTTCTGAAGTGTGAAGTGTATTCTTAGAGGTGCCAAAAGAACTCTTTTTTATAGTGCAGAAATGAGTAAACCAAAAGGCAAGGAAATAAAATTTCAGTCAATCAAAGAGGATCTCCCTTAGTCGAATGGATTTGATTTCAAACGGGGATGAGTAATTAAGGAAAGAAAAGTAATGAAAACCTTTTCAGAGTAGCATAATAGGGGTAAGCTCATATAGTCTATTTAAGGTAAGAAGCCTATAGTACACGGTTTTGAGAGAATAAGGAAAATACAGTAATCAAACAGCCAGAAATTTAAAAGCCTTTGAATGAACTTAGTCAGGAAAAGGGGAAAAGAGGTTAAGTTGTAAAAATCAGTAACAAAAATCAATCAAGCCTTAGTAAAAGGAGATTGAAATCAATCACAAGCTAAAGAATCAATTCAGAAGAAAAAACCCTCGTATATAAGCATGCTAGTATCAAACAAAAGAGACGGTCATAAGAGGTTTTAATTCATAAATAGGAAATTCCAAATTGATTGTAAACTCTGCATGAGTTGAGCGCCCAGGATCTTTTAGAGCAGAACACTAGAGTCAAACTTGCAAAGACAAAAACCCTAGTGTTTTAATCCGAGTATGATACAGAGAGGAGAAGGCAAGCCATTGAAATAGACTTAGAGGTCTCTTTCAGAGCCTTATGAGCAAACACACATACATAGTAATAGGTTTGAAGCAACAGAATGAAAAAGCATAAAGAACATGTTTTAAAGAAGACTCGAAACTTAAGAAAGTTTTAGAAAAGAAAAGAGGTGATGTATAAAATTAGGAAACAGTAGATGAAGCATGTTTAGGAAGAACTCGGTAAAATCAGGTAAAGCAAGCAAACATAAAGAACCCAGTAGGAGACACATACAATAGAAATCATGTAGGAAAACATAGCAGAGATAATCATGCGAGCTTAGTCTAAAGGCACAGTAAAATGCAAAGCATAGAAGGATCATGCTTAAATAGAAAGAAAAGCAGAAGATCAAGTACATGCGTAGTAGAGAAGAAAACATACGATATAAACACAGACAAACACACATAGAGAAAAGATAAGAAAGAATCAGAAAGTTTCCAGAATCCCTAATTTGAAAATCAAATGATTTTAAAAAGAAAATTGGTGAAAACCCTTAAAATGTCGAATATAGAATAGATCTAAGAAAACAACCAGAGAAAAAATCTCGAATAGCTTTAGGTTCTCTATGAAACCCTAGAAATGAGAAGGCTTGGAAGAGAATCCAGTCTGGAGTCAGAGATGGCCATAGCTAGGCTCCTAAAGCTCGAATACGTCGGAACAGGGCCGGAGAGGCCATAGCACCACAGATATGTAGAGGATCTGAACGGATGCCATAGAGGTCATACCTCGAAATATTGAACAACCATGGTTTGGGGGTGAAGGAAGGTGAGTACAGACCGTCCATCGCCTGACAAACCATCGACTCCGGTGAGATAATGGTTGGAGAAAACGAGGGAGACGATTAGGGTTTTGAGTGCATGAGAGCGTTTTGAGAGAGAAGAGAGTTTGGGGTGGTTGTCTAAGAGAAATGGGGATTAGGGTTGGTGGTAGGTAGAATTAAAAAGGAAAGAGTGGATGAGGGCCTTTGATTAAAACAATCAACGACCAAGATTTAAAAATGGGAAGCGGGCGGGTTAGATCAATCGGGTTTGGGGTGGGTTGAAATTAAAATTGGGTCGTCAATTAAGGGGTTGAAATTGGGGTTTGAATTGGGTGTAATTAAGGCTAAAATTGCAAAGAAATAGACCCAAGTTCTAAATAGCCACTTTTTCCCATTTTATTTAATAAAAATAGCTTAAAATAATTTAAAAGTAAATTAAAAACACAGAAATGATTAATAATATATAAATAATAATCTAAAAATATTAGGAATAATTTAATAATTATAAAACGCGGTTAATTATAAAATAGGCTATAATTGCAATTTCATGCAATTAAGCTTTAGAAATTCAGGATAAATTTGTAAAAATGTGTAAAAATTATTTTAATTATATTTTGTTGTAAATAAAAGAATGAAATACGTTATTCACCTAAAAATAATAATTTTAGGAATAATTTTGGATTTTGTACTGTTAAAATAGACAACAAATTGATTCTCAAAAACCCTAAAAATTGAGTAAAATACCAAAACTTTGGGCCATGCTTATATATGCGTATGCGTACATATACTATTTTGAAAGTATTTGAGTATATATATAAAATATAGGGAAAATTGGGTATCGACAGAAGCCCCTCTTTACCCGGGAAGGATGAAAGAGTTGTCGGGTAAAGACAAGATGGCCAATTTTGACCAGAAACGGCGATTGAAAAGGAACTTTGACCGTGCTCTGGCTTTTGAGCTGCCTACATATCCCTGGTTTTACATAAATCAGGCCACATGTAGTTCAGGACCATTGGCGGAACATGCCGATGGAGATTCGAAAGGACGGACGCAAGGTTTTGGAGAGACAAGAGGTACCTAGGCAGCTAATCGACTGCGAGAATCGGAGCGGGATCTCTCCTGCTGAGACGGTTGTTGCTAGCCGGTGTACCTGCAAGTGAGAAATATAGGCGCACATCGTGCATAAACTTAAATGTGATGCAAGTTCCCATTGGACCATGAATGTTGTACTTGGTCGGTTAGGATGACGTCCTCGGACCATGATGTCCTGGGCCATGATGCGCAAAATTAAAGGATTCACAGGCTATGAGATGACGTTCTTGGGCTATTATAATGGCTCCTCCGAACAATGATGCCTTTGAATAATGATGTGCAAGATATAAAATGGGGTCCTCGGCCAATGACATGGTGTTCTCGGGCTAAGAAAATGATGCCTCTGAACGATGACGACTTTGGACAATTTGGCGATATTTCAGCCCATGTGATGCAAAATTTGGCGGTATTTCAGCCGATGCAAAAGGTAAATGGCGATATTTCAGCCGACGGAAATTTAAATAACACAGGCGATGTTTCAGCCAATGTGAAAATAAAAATGGCGATGTGTCAGCCGACGGAAATTTAAATAACACAGGCGATGTTTCAGCCGATGTAAAAATAAAAATGGCGATGTTTCAGCCGACGAAAATTTAAATAACACAGGCGATGTTTCAGCCGATGCAAAAGCATAAATGGCGATATTTCAGCCGACAAAAATTTAAATAACACAGGCAATGTTTCAGCCGATGTGAAAATAAAAATAACGATGTTTTAGCCGATAGAAAATTTAAATAAAGTTTGGCGATATTTTAGCCGATTGCCTGATGTATGTAAAAAGTGGCGATATTTTGGCCATGCAGGAAAGATAATGTGGCGTTATTTCAGTCATGCAAGATGGAGGTAGAGCTTAACCTCGGAAGGTAGAAAAGTAGCCTTATGCAATGTGGGGAAATGCAGATGGAGACAACACTTAGTCTCGAAAGGTAGAAAGGTAGCCTTATGCAATGCAGGAATGCAGATGGAGGCAACGCTTAGTCTCGGAAGGCAGAAAGGTAGCCTTATACAAGGAAGGAAATGCAGATGGAGACAACGCTTAGTCTCGGAAGGCAGAAAGGTAGCCTTATGCAAGGAAGGAAATGCAGATGGAGACACGCTTAGTCTCGGATGGCAGAAAGGTAGCCTTATGAAATGTAAGGAAATGCAGATGGAGACAACGCTTAGTCTCGGAAGGCAGAAAGGTAGCCTTATGCAATGCAAGGAATGCAAATGGAGACAACGCTTAGTCACGGAAGGAAGAAAGGTAGCCTTATGTAATGCAAGGAATGCAGATAGAGACAACGCTTGGTCTTGGAAGGCAGAAAGGTAGCCTTGTGCAAGAAAGGAAATGCAGATGGAGACAACGCTTAGTCTCGGAAGGAAAAAAGGTAGCCTTATGTAATGCCAGGAATGCAGATGGTAATAAACGATTCTTAGCCAATTGCTGGTAACTGATTGTGATATTGCGGCTGCTGTGGAATATTGTGTGCGCACAGCAAAAAGTGCGAATAGGTGCGATTCTTCAATGCGATTGCGTAATATGTTTGTTATCGGGCGCCTGCATCCAAAGAGAATCATGAATTTGCAAAGGGGAAAGGCTAGTTCATTTCACGTGGCTTCCGGCGTTGCGTGCATCATTGGGGTAGCGTTGCTAAACAGCAGCTGTCATAATTTTGCATGATTTAACAAATATAATGTAAGCAGAAAAATTGTTTTGTTTGAATGAACCAAGGACTGCAACATGGTTCAAAGCATCGCAACCTCTCTTGCTTCAGAATTTTGAGGGTCCTCCTCAAAATTCTGCCCCTGTTTACTGGGTTGGCACTTCTGATGGCTGCACTGAACAAATGCAAAAATCAACTTTGAAATTTTGAGGGTCCTCCTCAAAATTCTGCCCCAGTCCACTGAGGTGACATCCTTGGCGATAGTGGCTGAAGGCTGACTTCGGAATTTCGGAGGGTCCTCCTCAAAATTCTGCCTCAGTTCCAATAATAGGGGGAAAATGAAGATTTCTACTAAATTATGACCGAACCCATAGGGCTGCCTACATATCCCCTCTTAAACGTGAATCAGGTCAGGCGTAATTCTAATTACATTATAGAAAGAAAAAAAATCATAGACGGTCACACATAATATCGTTTCACCGCATCTGAATTGATTGGCTTTGGCCAAACTTCTCCGTCCATTTCTGCAAGAATAAGGGCTCCTCTAGTTAGAACCCGGCGAACCATGTACGGACCTTGCCAGTTGGGAGGGAATTTCCCCTTGGCTTCATCTTGATGTAGGAATATTTTCTTCAACACCAGCTGCCCCGGTGTAAACTTTCTTGGCTTAACTCTTTTGTTGAAGGCTCTGGATATTCTGTTCTGACACAACTGATCGTGGCAGATTACATTCATTCTTTTCCCATCTATAAGGGCTAACTGCTCGTAGCGACCTTTTATCCATTTTGCGTCATCCAACTCTGCTTCTTGTATGATCCTCAAGGAGGGAATTTCCACCTCAGCGGGGATAACCGCTTCTGTACCATAAACCAACATATACGGAGTTGATCCAATTGATGTGGGGGCCGTGGTGCGGTATCCCAGCAAAGCAAATGCTAACTTCTCATGCCATTGTATGTGGCTTTTGACCATCTTCCTTAATATCTTCTTGCTATTCTTGTTGGCTGTCTCCACAGCTCCAGTCAAATGAGGCCTGTATGCTGTACAGTTCTTGTGTTTCATCTTGAGTGCCTCGCACATTACTTTCATTAGGTCGCTGTTGAGATTGGAACCGTTATCAGTGATGATTGATTCTGAAATCCCGAATCGGCAAACAATACTATCACGGACGAAATCTGCCATAACTTTCTTAGTCACTGCCTTGCATGACGTTGCTTCAACCCATTTAGTAAAGTAATCAATTGCCACTAGGATAAATCTATGCCCGTTTGATGTGGTGGGCTCGATAGGTCCGATGACATCCATCCCCCAGGCGGCAAATGGCCATGGTGAGCTTGTTGCAGTAAGCTCATTTGGAGGCACCTTTATCATGTATGCATGTATCTGACAGCGATGGCATTTGCAAACATATTGGATACAGTCTGTTTCCATAGTCATCCAAAAATACCCTACTCGTAGTGTCTTCTTAGCTAAGACAAAACCATTCATGTGTGGTCCATACGTCCCTACGTGCACTTCGTCTAATAGTCTGGATGCTTCTCTTGCTTCGATACACCTTAGCAAGCCCAAATCGGGAGTCCTTCTATACAGGATTCTTCCGCTATGAAAGAAGTTGTTAGATAACCTCCGAAGTGTGCGCTTTTGAGTAGCGTTGTCATGTTTTGGATACTTTCCTGTGGTCAAGTACTCTTTGATATCGTGGAACCATGGTTTTCCGTCCACTTCTTCCTCAACGTAAGCACAATAAGCTGGCTTATCATAAATCCTCACTGGGATGGGATCAATGAAATTCGTATTTGGATGCTGGATCATGGATGATAAAGTGGCTAGTGCGTCAGAAAAATCATTCTAGACCTTAGGGACATGCTGAAATTCCGTCTTTGTAAATCTTTTCCTTAACTCCTGTATGTGATGCAAATAGGGAAGTATTTTGGAGTTTTTGGTTGCCCATTCTTCTCGAACTTGATGTATGAGCAGGTCTGAGTCCCCGATTACTAGCAACTCTTGAATGTTCATGTCAATGGCCATTTTGAGTCCCAGGATGTAAGCTTTATATTCGGCTATATTATTTGTGCAAGGGAGTCTGAGCTTGGCGGATACAGGGTAATGCTGGCCGGTTTCTGATACCAGGACTACTCCTATGCCAACTCCTTTGAAATTTGCGGCTCCATCAAAAAACAACCTCCAACCATCGTAGGATTTTGCAATATCTTCTCGTACAAAGGACACTTCTTCATCGGGAAAATACGTTTTCAGGGGTTCGTATACTCCGCCAACAGGATTCTCGGCAAGGTGATCTGCTATAGCCTGGCCCTTAACTGCTTTCTGAGTCACGTAAACAATGTCGAATTCACTTAACAAGATTTTCCACTTGGCGAGTTTGCCGGTGGGCATGGACTTCTGGAAGATATACTTCAACGGGTCCATCTTGGATATGAGATAGGTAGTGTAGGCACAGAAATAATGCCTCAATTTTGGGGCTACCCAAGCTAGAGCACAACAAGTGCGTTCTAATAAGGAATACCGGGCCTCGTACGGGGTAAATTTCTTACTGAGATAGTAGATGGCCTACTCCTTTCTTCCCTTTTCATCCTGTTGTCCCAGAACACAGCCGAATGCTCCCTCCAAAACTTTGAGATAAAGCAATAAGGGCCTTCCTGGCTTGGGTGGAACCAAGACTGGTGGCGTTGACAGATATTCCTTGATTCTGTCGAAGGCTTTTTGACAATTGTCGTTCCATCTAGTAGCAGCGTCTTTCTTTAACATTTTAAAGATGGGTTCACAAATGATTGTGGACTGAGCTATGGACCGGCTGATATAGTTGAGTCCTCCTAAGAAACTCATCACGTCCTTCTTTTTCTTTGGCAGTGGAAATTCTTGGATGGCTTTAATCTTTGATGGGTCTAATTCTATTCCTCGACGACTCACGATGAAACTCAGTAGTTTTTTTGGCAGGAACCCCAAATGCACACTTGGCGGGAGTCTGTTTCAGATTGTACCTTCTCAGTCTATTGAAGAATTTCCTCAGATCTTCCATATGATCAGCGGATTTCTTGGATTTGATGATGACATCATCCACATACACCTCGATCTCCTTCTGTATCATGTCGTGAAAGATAGTAGTCATGGCTCTCATGTAGGTGGCACCAGTATTCTTTAATCCGAATGACATCATTTTGTAGCAATACATTCTCCACGGCGTGATGAAAGCCTTTTTCTCTGCATCCTCCTCATCCATCCATATCTGATGATACCGAATGAAACAATCAACAAAGGACTACAACTCGTGCTTGGCGCAGTTGTCGATAAGGATGTGTATGTTAGACAAAGGGAAGTCATCTTTGGGACTGGCCCGATTGAGATCCCGTTAGACGACACAGATTTAGACCTTCCCGTCCTTCTTTGGTACTAGCACAATGTTGGCTAAACATGTTGTATATTCCACTACCCTGAGAACTTTGGCTTTGACTTGCTTAGTAACCTCTTCTTTGATTTTCAAACTCATGTTGGATTTGAATTTCCTGAGCTTCTGTTTTACCGGCGGACAAGTCAGGTCTGTTGGCAGTCTATGAGCTACAATGGACGTGCTGAGGCCAGTCATATCATCGTATCACCATGAAAATACGTCCTCATACTCCCTCAAAAATTCCGTATATTCCTCCTTCTCTGATTGCAACAAGTGAACACTGATGCGGGTTTCCTTGACATTATCTGTATCTCCCAAATTAATCACCTTAGTTTCTTCTAGGTTGGACTTAGGTCTATTCTCAAAATTCTCGACTTCTCTGACGACCTCTTTCGGTATCGCATCTTCTTCTGAGTCTACATCCTTTTGTTGCGTTGTTTCGTTTCAAGTCACAATCGTTGGTTCATCGTCAAGATAAGTAATAGTAATGTTGTATAAAATAGAGTAAATGATAGAGAAAATAATAAGCAAGATATATATGATAAACTGAAATGCTTTGATTAAATCCATAATAGTTTGAAACATCGGAGTTCTTTTAGAAATAAAAGATAATACGGAAAGAAAATCAACTAGTAAAGTAAGCTAAAAATGCGATGCATGGTGCTTTTGTTTAGCCTTGCTACCCCGAAGCTTTCCGGGCCCTGACAGTCCTAATTGACCTGTTGCTGAGGCGATCTCCTCCGTTCACAGCTTGTATGGAAGGGCCTTCCTCCCCCTCCTCCTTAAAAAGAACACAACAGTCATCATCCTCTATGAACAAATTCTTCATGGCTACCAATGCTTCGTCCTCTTTGGACCCATATATAGTATCTGCTGGCAGGAAGGTGTGCTCTAGGTTGGGTATCGGAAACTCCAATGGATAGTAGGGGCCGCGCCATGGTGGCGACCAGTTCTGGAATTCTTTCCAAGTATAATCATACCCTAAGCCAAAGGTAAAGCCATGCTTCTTTAGTTTGATGGGCATAGTGATCCCCTGAAGATTCTTGCCAAGTCCCTTTCTAGGCTCATACCTATGCCAATTCAGGATACTTTCGGTCTTGTTGTCCCACCATTTGTCTTTGTCTTTAGCGTTGACCCTTTCGATGTGGTGGTATGTTTCTCCGCCTATTCTCCTTCTTCCCCCGATCATTGGGATGGTCTGGCGACTATATACGGGGTTACTACCATCGCTATGAATGATCACTTCTTCGTGGTTCCATTCAAACTTTACTGCTTGATACAGGGTCGAGGCTATGGCTCTAGCAGTGTGTATCCAGGGGCGTCCTAACAACAAGTTGTAGGATGCATGGATATCTATTACTTGGAAGTCGACGTCGAACCAGGTTGGCCCCATTTGCAAGCATAGGCTGATGTCTGCAATAGTCGATCTCCGAGACCCCTCGAAGGCTTTGACATTGATAACCCCGTCTTTGATCTCGCGTAGGCCTTTCCCCAGAGTTATGAGAGTTACAAGCGGACAAATATTGAGGCTCGATCCCCTATCAAACAAGACTCTAGTGATGAAATAATCTTCGCGTTGCACGGTGATGTGCAGTGCCTTGTTGTGGCTCAGACCTTCTGGTGGCAACTCATCTTCATGGGAAGTTATTTGATGGCTCTCTAGCACTTGCCCCACCATATTCGCCATTTCACCCCCAGTTATATTGCTGGGCATATAGGCTTCGCTCAGTATCTTCATCAAGGCATTCTTGTGAGCGTCTAATCTCTGCAGAAGAGCTAGGATAGATATCTGTGCTGGTGTTTTATTCAACTTGTTCAGCGACCGAGTACTCCTTAGCCTGTATTTTTCTCTAAAGATCGTCAGATCCTTTTTCAATAGGACATCCCGGGGCTTGCTTATCGGACTCAGCTAGGTGCTCTGGGGTGTAGGCCCTCCCTATTCTAGTCATTCCTTGCGCGGCAATTGTTTCTCCTATCCTGGTCTTTCCTTTCCTCCTGGCTTCGGCAGTGTAATCCCATGGTACAGCATTCGAGTGGATGGTGTTATGTTAGTCATTGCCTCCGGAATAGGCACCTTTGGTGGTAGCACAGCAACTTCAAAGGGTATAGGTGCCTTCGAAACTCCAAACTCAACCTCGATTGGCCCGGGGGTCTTTGTAGATGAAGGTACTTCAAATTCAAGAGATATAGACATATTTACTTCGTCGTCTTTGGAGGGCAGATTCTGTACAACTATTTTGTTAAGGGTAACCACTGGCTTCATCGGTTCATCCCCTTCAACAATCAAATCTATCGATCCTTTGAGGTCCCAATCATCCTCGATCTCAATCATATGAATGTCTCCACCTTTATGGTCAAGCAGGGTGTTGTTTCAAACGTTAGGAGCAGGCTACTTTGCTACGATGACCTTATTGTCGATAAAGGTTTGAATCTTGTCTTTCAATGAACGGCACTCGTCAAGGGTATGCCTTTTCATGCTGGAGTGATATGCACAGGTCTTGTTGGGGTTGACCCACTGGGAGGGATTTTTTGGAGCTTTGGCTGGGATATGAGTGACATAACCAGCGGCTTTAAGCCTTTCATATAGCTGGTCAATTGGTTCAGCGATGACTGTGTATTGTCTGGGAGGTTTGCGGTCAAAATTTTGTCTGGGTCTCGGGAAATTTTGGCGAGTGGGTGGTGATTGGTAATGAGGGGGTTGAGCATTGTAAACTTTGTAAATAGGTGTTGGTTGAGAATATCTAGGTGAAGTAGGTTGATATGTGAGGGGTGGAGAGGATTGGTAAATGGGAGGTGGATAGGAGGGTGCGGGTGCTTGGTAATTCGGGATAGGCTGATATGTAAGTGAAGGTGACGGGTAAGTGTGGTATTTTGGTGGTGACTTGGCTCCCTGTGCGACAATCACGGAACTCACATCTTTCTTCTTAGATGTGCCACCAGTTTGCAAAGCCCCATTGGTGGTTTGCAATGCTTCAATATTTGTGACCATACCATTTTTGATACCCTCCTCGATTCTTTCTCCGAGTTTGATAATATCCGAGAATCTCTAACCCTCGATCAATATCAACCTCTCGTAATATTGGGAGTCCTGAGCCCAGACGAAGAACCTATTCATTTGCTCTTCTTCTAGGGATGGCCTGACCTCTGTAGCTTCGGACCCCCAATGAGTAGCATACTCGTGGAATGTTTTGGTGGGCTTTTTCTTCAAATTCTGTAAGTAGAACACATCCGGTGCATTTTTGGTGTTGAACAGAAATCTATCCATGAAGTCTGATGCCATGCTCACCCAACTCGTCCATATCCTGGGGTCCTGACTGATATACCAGGATAATGCATCTCCCTTCAAACTCCTTATAAAGAGCTTCATGCAAATTTTCTCATCTCTCCCAACCCCAACTAACTTGTCGCAATAGGTCCTCAGGTGGACTCTGGGATCTCCGATTCCATCAAACATCTCGAACTTGGGAGGTTTGTACCCCTCCGGAAGTTCAATATCTGGTTGAATGCACAAGTCTTCATAGTTCAGTCCTTCAATTCCTTTGCTACCTTCGACACCTTGGACCCGGCTAGTTAACTTCTTGAGCTCAGCTGCTAAGTTCCTAATGAGGGAGTCCTTGCCATCCGACTCAGGCACATTTGAGATCGGTTGGGTGTAGTGTGGTACAGTTTCCACAAAGATAGGAGTGTTATGGAGGTAGTCGTTTGTGGTGTTTGGTGGCTCGGGAATGAGCAGTGGAGCGTTGTTGCACGTGTAGCAGGTTTAAGCGTGGGTAGGCTGTATTTGTGGTTGTAGGGTGTTTTGTGGAGGTGCGGTTCCAAACTTGGTCCAACTCTTCCTGGAATTTTAGCAATTTTTGTTCAAGATGTGTAGAAGTTCCCTTAGCAATTGGGGTACCCTGAGAAGTTTCCTCCCTTTCAATCTCCTTTCTAGTACTTGTGTTTTCCATCTTTCCTTTGTTCTTGTTTCGGACAGGACTTGGTGGAGAAGGAGGTGGAGGGCCCTTGGATCTTGTGGAATATGCTGATGTTGCCAAAATGCACGAACTAACCTTTGGGGAGGGGAATAAAAATAAAAGAAAAACAAAAGGTAACAAGTTAGTGCGGGTTATGAGAAGGAGTATTGCAGTATTTAAACACATTGTGGGAGAATGTCAATCGCGCCCTAATTTTGGTGCCTCATTGTGCCCGAGGTCGGCCTAGCGACAAATGATTTTGGAGAACTTATAATGCTAAATGCCTCATTTTATTGATAAAAAATAAGACAAATCTAAAATGACCCTAAATAATAGAATATAAAATGTCACTATTGGCCATTGGCCTTATTACATCATAAAAATAAAGAATAAACGACTACTTGGTCCCAAAAGGACCTTCCCCAGATTTGGCATCTTTGGCTCCATCGAACAACTCCACCAACTCGCGCAGTATTAGCAGTAAGTCGGCTCGAGCCAGATGGCCGCCCGCATTTCTTTCAGCGTTTTGGCAATCTTCGATCCTTTTGATGAACTTTCCTTCTAGCTCCACTAGACCTTGCTTCAAATACCCTAGCCGGTTGTTTGCGCAGACAGCCATTTTTTTCCACTCCTCAATCAATTTCTGATGGGCTTCTTGTATTCCCCGATGCTCACTTTTACACTCTTGAATTCTCTTGTGTAGCTGATTGTACTTAGCCCGTGCTTCAGCGTGCTCATCAATAATCCCGTGACCTTGAACAAACCCGGGGTGACCCATGCCATTGTCTTCTAGACAACCCGAATAGTGCGGCACACAGCTGGCATGATACCTGTCTGGCTCAATGGATTCTTTCTCCAAAACGATCTTGCTATGCCACAAATGTTGAGCTTAACACCGGTGAGGGCTATTGTCATCATGGAAATCAGCTTTGAGGTGACTTGTCTTTTCGACCCCTGGTATGATTTGCTTCCTTCCAGCTTGCCTCATGGCTCGGAGAGGAACGTAAGGATAAGATCCCCTCAAACCAATCAGTATGAGAAATGACGCATCTCGGGATCGAACAATGAACTCATCCGTGGGGAACCATTCAAACAACCATTGTACCTGGTCTTCTTTCAGATTTTCAAATAATTCGACCCATCCTCTAGCGTCCTCTGGCTGTGCGAACATTCTAGGCATGTAATTCATACGCCTTGGTTGATGGAAGGCGATATGATCATCCCAATCCCTGCGTAAGATCTGTTTTCGGTATTCCCCTTTCTGGAGGTGTTCCATGAGCCATAGCTGAAGTAGCAAGTTACAACCTTCAAATTGACTGCCTTGTTGTTGACAATTGTTCAAGGCACGGTATATCTCCGTAATGATCATGGGCACGATGCTGAAAATCTGCCCACCAATCCCTTCAATCAAAGTTTTGGTTACCATGGCTAGTCGGGTGTGGATTCTTGCCTTCTTCACAGGGAACACGATCATCCCCAAAAAGCAAAACATAAAGACAAAGACCCTCCTATGGACATGCCTCAAAGATGTGATAGCAAACTCGTCTGAATGAGTGCGGTATGACTTGCTATGGCTATATCTCTCGTATAGATAGTCAAATGGGATATAGGAATCCTTCAAACATGTTAGGTCTGGATTCTTTTTCAAACCCATCATCTTAAGAAAACTCCTTCCTTTGTGATTCTCGGGCATGAGCAAACCTGCCATCTCCCAAGGAATTCTGGCTAAACCCCTTATCTCTTCAAGCAACCGAGTCATTTAGAGGTCACCGAATTGGAACACAGACTTGTCAATATCCCAGAACAATGTCACGACCTCTATGATTCTGTTGTTAGGTTGAATCTCTAGGAGGGAAGGCCGATTCCCTAAGTATTTGCGGACAAGTGTTTGATCACTAGAATGAAGGTCATTCCACCAACTCAACAGCCTTGGATGAATGCTGGTCACCATGCCAAATCTGGGGATCTCGTGCCTCATTTTCTGCAAAACATAGTGTTAGGCCCTTACCCCCGCCAGACTCGACTATTTAAATCAATAATTAGCATAGCAAGCACTTAAGTTCTCCAAATAAATGCACAGAACATGGAGGCGTCCGTTTGGGTTTCAAGGAGACCCGGTGGACTTTGGACAAGGCTATCTTAATGAGTCATTATATGGACAACATAACTGATTCGGCTAGGGTTGACCATGATGCATGAACAGTTTAATGGAATAAGGTTTCTACTTTTGAAATGTTAGACAAGGTACACATGAGTGGACAACTCAAGAGGGAAAGGCGCGGAACCGTCGACTACACTGTTGATCGACTGGTTTTACCGCAAATATGCCTTTGCCACATTTAGGGGGTTTGATAGTATTAGAAGTGCGCAACTAATCATTAAAAGTGTTGCTAAAGTATTTGTTTGGCACGAGTGGAGTATGATGTTGAAGAATGCAGTTACAAGAATAAAGCATATAGCATGTATTTTCACATTCATAAAGTAAAGATTACAATAGATGCTCGAAACATCACAACGGAATCGAAATAATGATAAGGCAGTAAAGAAAGAAATTAAAAGAAAGGAAAAACATGAACAACCAAGTTAGTAATCACGATGAAATAATTGAATGCAGGAAATAAAAGCGATTAAGGAAGCAATAAAGTCACAAAAGCACATAATGGTAAAAGCCTTAAAAAATTTCCCCAGCAGAGTCGCCATGCTGTCGACGCCCCCCTTTTTCTAAAGGCAAAATCGGGTTTACGACATTATGGACAAAACAACTCTCATTCCCTTTTGAGGAATCGGTATATGGAATTTGAAGAGTTTCCACCTAATGATTACAGTGCATTTGGACACTTTTAAAAAAAGAAGATTTTGGAATGAAAAACCAGAGTTCGGGTAAGGGCTTGAGATTATCTCGAGGGGAAGGTGTTAGGCACCCCTCAAGATCTAGTAGTGTGGTTCCCGGCCATGCATAGTCCTAACTTTAAGAAGAGTAGAAAAAAACACATAAAATTTGCATATAGTAGTTACAGACAAAATTTAAAATTTTAGAAAAAGAAGGGAAAGGGCATAAGTGATTTAAAAGATAGGGATTAATTGGAAAATAAATTTAAAAAAAACATTATACAAGTAAAGAAAAAGGGGAAAGAGGTCCTAGGTTTAAATACAATATGGATCACATCGGTACAATACCCAGCAATCACTCCTCAAAGAGGGGTCGCACGAGATATTAGCACACCGGTCATCATATCCATATTCTACCCTTCCCAACCCGTTAAGGTATTAAATGTGATTAGTCCCGTTTACTTATTGCATGCTAATACCCGTCCTAACCTATCAGTCCTGGGGTATTAGGACTTCTAATCCTAAAGGGGAAGAAAGGGATAGAGGCATATATGGGGTTTTAAAAGGACAAAATGCTAGTAGCGACGACTAAAACAAATAGCAAATAAGGGGATTGACAAAAAAACATGCAAGGCTCACATGAAACCCCGTAAGTCATATAGCATATAGTTTAGTATGCCTTTCACATACTGGTTTGGTCTTTAAATTAAACTTAAGCGGCATACGGACAAGTTTAACACATAGAATCAGATAAAAAGTCTGCATTAGGCGACTCGGATCCAATTGTCAAAGATTGAAGTATTTTAAACATGTTATTCAGAAAACACAGATTTTAGACAAGAGCGTAATGCATAAGAATTTAAATAGGAAGTTGAAAATCGCAGAAGTTCATAAATGACTTTGGAATCTGCAGATTTGTTTGAGTGAAAATGCAGGAGAGTTAAAAATGCAGAATACCTTAAAAAAAGAGTGAATTAAAGGACTTTTTGAAAGATAGGTTCAAGAGATGAGTAGAAAATTTACAGAAATTGCTTCGGACAGATTTGCAAAAATTTTAAAAGCAATGCAAGCTCGTAAGAGTTTTATATTTAAAACGCGACACTGAAACGTTAAAACTAGTTACACAGTTATTATTACTCAAACAGACTAAGCGAGACAGACTCGTTCTGGATTTTAGAACTTATTACAGAATGGGTAAATGGATAGCAGGTTTGGTTATCCTGTAGTTTTGCCTAATGCGTATGCATTTCCTATAGACATGGTTTCTATATGCAACTTCTTACATGAATATTAAGTCCTATAGACAGGGTTTCTAATGATTTGCAACATGATAAAGCATTAAACGCTATAGGCAGATTTTCTATGTCCTGATTAAAGAAACATTATTGTGATTAAACTGGTTACGAAATGAATATTAACCTACAGTTTGCCTAGCATTTAGGTATTTCCTATAGGCATGATTTCTGTATGCAATTCATTGTTTGATTATTAGATCCTATAGACAGGATATCTACTGATTTGCTGCATAGTTGAACATTAAATCCTATAGACATGATTTCTAAATGATTGAAAAGAATGCTAAAGCCTATAGACATGATCTCTAGGTGACTTAAAGCGTTGATCCTATAGGCATGATATCTAAATGACTGAATAACATTGGTCCTATGGGCATCGTATCTACCCTTTAACAATAAAGTAAACCCCTCCCACACCCTTTACTAATATTTTTCGAGTTCTTTTTACAAGGTTATTACAGAATCAGAAGAAAGAAAGAAAATAATTAAAAATACATCACAGCTTACAGCTAGATCCAAGCAGCCTAATTCAATCTCAATATCCAATAGCATGTGTTTCACCAAATCCAGATTCCAGATTCCAAGGCCCTCTCTTACTCAGAGTGTCTCAAAGTTCCAAGGATCCTCCAGGACCCCACGCAATGCTTACACTCTGAATAATAGATATTGTAACAGAAGGGTGCAATGGTAGAATTATCAGCCCTCAGGCATCCAAGTTCAGAGGCAACTCTAGGGTCCCAAAGCATGGCTTACCAAAGGGGGGTAGAACTTAGGAAACTAGGAATGAGTGCAAAGTGAGAGAGGAACCATAGCAGAGGGTGGTCATGCCTAGCCATGGCATAGGCTGGCACAACCCTGATCCCCTGCTTAGGTCAAACAAATATGAGCAGACTCTGGTGAGTAGAACTTAGGGTCTGAGTAGTAATTAGGACACTGCTAGGCCCAAGTTAAAGCTCAACACATAAAGGGGTGAGGAAATGGGAAAGCATTTGAATATAGACTCAGGAAAGACTGGTTCTCGATCATGGACAGTAATATAAGATGCTGCCATGATTCAGAACAGTACTAACATGCAAAAGGGAATAGAGGGAAGGGATTTGCATGAAAACATATTAAAGAGAGACAGGAGAGCATAGCAGACTGAAGGTGCAAATCATAAATAAAGGGCATAACAGACTTAAATGTAATTGCATAGTGCAGGAAGCATAAATAAACACATAGTGAAAGAGGTGTAGAAGAGGAAAAGTAAACACATAATAGGAGGGTGTTATTTAAATTAGAAATACATACCAGTTTTCAGTTCTAGCACAGCAGAGAAACAATAGCAAATGAATAGCCAGAAATAATTAACAAGAGCAACTCAAATTTCAGCAAGCACTTGGGAATTCAGAGGAACTCCAGAAATATTCAGACAGTAGGAGAGAAAGGAGCGGAATGCTCAGTAGTAGTAGAGAAGGTAGAGAGTAACAGCAGAGAGAGTATAGTATATTTCAAAGACAGAGGTGTCTGTGTCGAGTGTGTGTAATTCTTCTGAAGTGTGAAGTGCATTCTTAGAGGTGCAGAAACTCTCTTTTTTATAGTGGAAAAACGAGTAAACCAAAAGGCAAGGAAATAAAATTTCAGTCAATCAAAGAGGATCTCCCTTAGTCGAAGGGATTTGATTTCAAACGGGAATGAGTAATTAAGGAAAGGAAAGTAATGAAAACCTTTCCAGAGTAGCATAATAGGGGTAAGTTCATATAGTCTATTTAAGGTAAGAAGCCTATAGTACACGGTTTTGAGAGAATATGGAAAATACAGTAATCAAACAACCAGAAATTTAAAAGCCTTTGAATGAACTTAGTCAGGAAAAGGGGAAAAGAGGTTAATTTGTCAAAATCAGTAATAAAAATCAATCAAGCCTTAGTAAAAGGAGATTGAAATCAATCACAAGCTAAAGAATCAATTCGGAAGAAAAAACCCTTGTATATATGCATGCTAGTATCAAACAAACGAGACGGTCATAAGAGGTTTTAATTCATAAATAGGAAATTCCAAATTGATTGTAAACTCTGCATGAGTTCGAGAGCCCAGGGTCTTTTAGAGCAGAACCCTAGAGTCAAAAATGCAAAGACCCAAACCCTAGGGGTTTAATCCGAGTATGATACAAAGAGGAGAAGGCAAGCCATTGAAATAGACTCAGAGGTCTGTTTCAGAGCCTCGTGAGCAAACAGACACAGTAGTAGGTTTAAAGCAATAGAATGAAAAAGCATAAAGAGCATGTTTTAAAGAAGACTCGAAACTTAAGCAAGTTTTAGAAAAGAAAAGAGGTGATGTATAAACTTAGGGAACAGTAGATGAAGCATGTTTAGGAAGAACTCGGTAAAATCAGGTAACGCAAGCAAACATAAAGAACCTAGTTGGAGACACATACAATAGAAATCATGTAGGAAAACATAATAGAGATAATCATGTGAGCTTAGTCTAAAGGCACAGTAAAATGCAAAGCGTAGAAGGATCAGGATTAAATAGAAAGAAAAGCAAAATATCAAGTACATGCATAGTAGAGAAGAAAACATACGAGATAAACACAGACAAAAATACATAGAGAAAAGAGAAGAAAGAATCAGAAAGTTTCCAGAAACCCTAATTTGAAAGTCAAATGGTTTTAAAAAGAAAATTAGGGAAAACCTTTAAAATGCCGAATACAGCACAGATATAGCATAGATCTAAGAAAACAACTAGAGAAAAAACCTCGAATAGCTTTAGGTTCTCTGTGAAACCCTAGAAATGAGAAGGCTTGGAAGAGAATCCAGTCTGGAGTCAGAGATGGCCATAGCTAGGCTCCTAAAGCTCGAATACGTCGGAACAGGGCCGGAAAGGCCATAGCACCACAGATCTGTAGAGGATCTGAACGGATGTCATCGAGGTCAGACCTCAAAATCTTAAACACCCATGGTTTGGGGGTGAAGGAAGGTGAGCACAGACCGTCCATGGCCCGAGAAACTATGGACTCCGGTGAGATAATGGTTGGAGAAGACGAGGGAGGCGATTAGGGTTTTAAGTGCTTGAGAGCGTTTTGAGAGAGAAGAGAGTTTGGGGGCTGCTATCTAAGAGAAATGGGGATTAGGGTTGGGGTAGATAGAATTAAAAAGGAAAGAGTGGATGAGGGCCATTGATTAAAACAATCAACGGCCAGGATTTAAAAATGGGAAGCGGACGGGTTAGATCAAACAGGTTTGGGATGGGTTGAAATTAAAATTGGGTCGTCAATTAAGGGGTTGTAATTGGGGTTTGAATTGGGTGTAATTAAGGCTAAAATTGCAAAGAAATAGGGCCAAATTCTAAATAGCCACTTTTCCCATTTTATTTAATAAAATAGCTAAAAATAATTTAAAAGAAAATTAAAAACACTGAACTGATTAATTATATATAAAAATAATCTAAAAATATTACGAACAATTTTATAATTATAAAATGCGGTTAATTATAAAATAGGCTATAATTGCAATTTCATGCAATTAAGCTTTAGAAATTCCGGATAAATTTGTAAAAATGTTTAAAGATTATATTAATTATATTTTATTATAAATAAGAGAATGAAATATGTTATTCATCTAAAAATAATAATTTTGGGAATAATTTTGGATTTTGTACTGTTAAAATAGACAACAAACTGATTCTCAAAAACCCTAAAAATTGAGGAAAATACCAAAATATTTGGGCATGATTATATATGTTTACATATACTATTTTAAAAGTATTTAAGTATCTATAGAAAATATAGGGAAAAATTGATTATCAACAGGGTATACATAGCAGAAAGGAATAGACTACGAAGAGACTTTCTCGCCTGCTATATGATTTACCTTGGTTCGCCTGGTTCTTGCTATTATTGCAAGCCTGGATCTTGAATTACATCAAATGGATGTAAAGATTGCCTTTCTTAATGGAGAACTAGATGAAGAAATCTATATGGAACAACATAAGTATTTCATTGAAAAGGGCCACGAACAAAAGGTTTTGTAGACTTTTGAAGTCTATTTAAGGCCTCAAACAATCTTCAAGGCAGTGGTATATACGCTTTCAAAATGTTCTTGTATCCAATTTTTACCATGATGGATGAAGACCATTGCATTTATAGCAAGAGATCAAGAAACAAGCTTGTGATTTTAACATTGTATGCAGATGACATACTTATAGCTGGAAATGATAAGGAGTTTATAATCGAGATAAAGTCATGGTTATCATCCCAATTTGAGATGAAAGATATGGGTGAAGCTGCATATATTCTTGGAGTTAAGATTTTAAGAGGTTGTCCAAAGAAACTATTGTATCTCTCACAAGAGAATTACATTAGACAAGTTCTTGAACGATTTAATATGCAAAATAGTAGCTCAGTTGAAACTCCTATCAGTAAAGGCCATAACTTGGGAAGTCAGATGTGTCCTAAGACTCCCGAAGAGACAGAAAGAATGAGCTGAGTTCCTTATAGGAGCGCAGTCGGAAGTCTAATGTATGCTATGGTGTACACTAGACCTGATATCTATCAAGTAGTTGGCTTGGTAAGTAGATATCAGACTGACCCAGGTTTAGCACATTGGCAAGCAGTAAAGAGGATCATGAGATATCTGAAGGGAACTGCTGATTATGCCCTTTTATTATCAAGGCGGCAAGGATCTGCGATTAGTTAGATATAGTGATATTGACCATGGAGGAGATCCAGATAAGAGGAAGTCTACCTCGGGATATGTATTCTTACGTAGTGATGGGGCCATATCATGGAGTAGAAAGAAATAATCATGTGTATCACTATCTACGATGGAAGTCGAATATGTGGCTCTTGCATCAGCAGCACAAGAAGTTGTTTGGTTGAAAAAGTTCTTGGAGCACTTGTTAGATATTGCTCCAAATACTGAACTGGTATTAGTCTACTGTGACAGTGAGGCTGCAATATCCTCCACCAATGACCCAAAGTTTCATTGTAAAACCAAACATATAGATATCAAGTATAACTATGCGAGAGACATGGTTACACACAAGGTAGTGAATGTGAAGTATGTGTCTACAAAAGATATGTGAGCAAATCCATTGACCAAGCCTTTGTCTAGATATGCATTTGTGAGACACACTAGGTCTCAAGGCTTGCATAGACTTTGAGATACTTTATTTTGCTATTTATTTTCCCGTGTTCTCAAACTGATGTTCATTGATTATCAAAAAGTTGATTTACATACATACATATTTTTATTGTTGAATGTTATGTACATTCTTTGTTCATTTTTTATAAGTATGTCGAGTAGACATGAGGTTGGCCTTCTCACACAGGAAACTGCCTCCTTATCTTAGTGATGTGAGGAGATGAGAAATAATTTTACGCAAAATTATCATAAGAATAATTTGAGAGCTATTCGCTTAAAATTAGAATGTCGCTTAAACAATGACATAAAGTCATTAGGGTGACAAATGTTCAGCTAGTCTACTTTGTCAGCCAGATGTGAGTTAAAAATGATATTGTTGATCAAAGAACTCAAATTTAGATACTTATGGTGTCTAAATATCATCTGTACAACATTCATTATGAGATAAAGACATACGCTCCTTGGGAAAAGGGAGAAAATACTGTAGCACATGTTTCATACCATGTGTGCTAATGTCGAACAATTGGGTTAACATAAGTCCATTCTCAACTTATTGGTGTGTGAGACCTAGAGCTTTATGATGGCTCAAGATTTTGTACCCTTAGAGACTCTGATTAGATACTTGAGACTTAGTGTGATGTTAGCTATCTTAGTGTGCTTCCAAAAGACCATGAACACAGATTCGGTCTAGCGGAGCATAACTAAAAAAGCAGTCATATTAATGTTAAAGGAATCGTGAGAAGAGGAAGATCATTGATGGAATCTCATTTATTTGTATTCACTGGTGCACCAATTATGACTTATGAGTTATGATTGTGAATACAAGAAATAATGATACATGAGATTTTGAGACAATATCAAATGTGATTTGCATGCTCTAGGGTACTGCATACTTTATGATCTACTTGCAGGTTTGCGC
Organism: Nicotiana glauca; assembly: GCA_026770625.1. Classification (NCBI taxonomy): domain Eukaryota; kingdom Viridiplantae; phylum Streptophyta; class Magnoliopsida; order Solanales; family Solanaceae; genus Nicotiana; species Nicotiana glauca. The sequence goes on from MU742693.1 coordinate 35,393, forward strand.
TCGACGAGAGGCTATATACTCCTAACAGATGTATAGCACTTAGCTCTCACAGTATGCTGGTCACACGGTCTACTTTCATGTATGAATGATTGAGGAGATGAGTTGAAAATATGTTTCTTAGGCTAGATGAGCACTCCCATTATGTGTGAGTGAGAGATGTAGGAAATATTGGGTCTACCTATAAGGGATGCTCTAAGGCCCAACAGGGTTATTGGTAAACCTTAATATTCCCTACATAAGTATACATATTGTGTACATTAAATATGACACTCCACAGTATTTTTTTCTACGCTCTTCTCTCTCAATTTCGGTTAGTCTTTAGACTGTGCAATTGGAGGTTGCTCCGTCACAACGTGACAACCATCGCCGATCAGTGATTCCAGCCGCAGTTTAATTCGTTTTCGCTTCTACTTCACAAAAAAACAAGTAATTTCTCGTTCCGATCTACGTTACAATTCATAATTCCATGAATTGACAACAATTATAGAGAACCATATATATTTTGTTCTTCTGTTGTCTCTTTTTATTTTGTATTGTCATTTTACGCTTTTTTATTGTAGGCTAAAAACATTAGATTGTTAAGTTACTCTCAAATTTCTTGATCTTAAAACTCTTGCTTCTACTGGGAGGCTATTCGTCCACGTAGACTTTTCATTTCTTCATGGAGGCATAGATTTGATTGTCTGGTGTTGTTGCTTGCTTTCGTTCAATTAAGAGTAAAAGTTGATATAGATCCTACAAGTCATTTGGGTAAAGAATAAGTAAATTTCCTATTGGCTTAAGATAATTATAACTATCAGTGAATAATTCTTTAAAGGTTAAGTTGGTTACAACTTACACCTGAAGTTTATATATACCAATTCACACTAATTTTCTAACATTTAAGTAAAAAATTAAGGGAAGAGTATGTTTGAATTACTCTGATTAATTAAATAATACTCCGTCGATGTATATGAATTCATTAGTCTGCGGACTATGTTGGTGGATTTTGCTAACCTATTTTTACCGTTCTACCGAGCTCTTTAATCTGCTTTTCCTTCGATACGCTCTTTGTCTTCCATGTTTTCTTCTTCAATCTGATCAGAGAATCCAAAAGTATAAGCGTTATCTCTGCATTTTCCTCTTCGATTCAATATTGTTTGAAATTATGTCTTTTGTTTGATTATCTATTTGTTCTATTTTCCATTTCCCCCTTTTGTTTTGTGTGCTAATGCTTGATTTGCTTTCTCCTGCATATTTTGTTATTGTATCTACGTATTTGATTGTAAATCGATTTTTGCATTTTCTTGTATCTTCAAAACATAGCAAAGTAGATTTGGCGGATGCAATGGAATCATTCAAATAGGGATTCCAACATAATACTTCTCCTAAGTTAAGTATATACTATTTTCCTATTGATTTTCGTGGTCTCAGTTGGTTTATCAGCTTTCTGGTACTGTGCTTAATTCCTTTTATAATTCAAGTCAAAGAGTTAAGTGCATTTTTTTTTTACAATTTATGTTAAAATTTAATTTATGACAAATGGTTCCTATTGAACTTCTGACAGTACGGTCTTTACGTCATCATCTTCATGCAAAATCTTTAAGATGTTGTACATGCTTCGGACAATTAACTATACACATTTAGAACATCTGACGGTAAGTAACCCCACTTCCAACGAAGAGGTTGTGAGTTCGTGTCTCCCCAAGAGCAAGGTGGGAAGTTCTTGGAGGGAAGGATGTCAGGGGTCTATTTGGAAACAGTCTCTCTACCCCAGGGTAGGGGTAAGGTCTGCGTACACACTACCCTCCCTAGACCCCACTAAGTGGGATTATACTGGGTTGTTGTTGTTGTTGTTGTTGTTATTTAGAACATCTTGTATCTTGAACATTGAGGCGGAGCCAGGATTTGAGCCTTATGAGTTCGGGATTGTTATCATTTTAAGTTACTGGGTTCTAAATTATTAATTTATACATATTCAATAAATCTTATAAGATAAATATATAGTTTGAACAAAAACTATTGAGTTCGGCCGCATAGCTTGAACCGTATCATGTAACATAAATAGACAAGAGGGTTGCTCTGATGGTAAGCAACCCCACTTCCAACCAAGAGGTTGTGAGTTCGAGTCTCCCCAAGAGCAAGGTGGGAAGTTCTTGGAGGGAAGAATGCCGGGAGTCTATTTGGAAACAGTCTCTCTACCCCAGGATAGGGGTAAGGTCTGCGTACACACTACCCTCCCCAGACCCTACTAAGTGGGATTATACTGGGTTGTTGTTGTTGTTGTTGTTGTTGTTATTTAGAACATCTTGTGTCTTGAACATTGAGGCGGAGCCAGGATTTGAACCTTATGAGTTCGGGATTGTTATCATTTTAAGTTACTGGGTTCTAAATTATTAATTTATACATATTCAATAAATCTTATAAGATAAATATATAGTTTGAAAAAAAACTATTGAGTTCGGCCGCATAGCTTGAACCGTATCATGTAACATAAAATGATTCTTATACATTATAAATTACACATTTGACTGTACGCAAGTTGGTCAATATGGGGTAGTTAGTCTTGAATCAAGGATCAACAGTGGAGTCACTTTCCTCAAAGTTAGAATAACCATGAACTTTAAATCAAAACATATAGTTCATTACTAATTGATCGAGAAGTCTAAATTTTCTTTTTTGAAGTTCAAAAGTGTGACGACCCGGTCCGTTGTCACGTGAGTTACCGCCTCGTTTCCCTCATGTTATGCTTCACTATGTTTCACTATCAGTATTTGAGTTGATCGGGTAGAATTGGATTGGTTTTAGTTGGAAATAAGACACTTAGTCTATTAAAGGAAAGCTTGTTTTGGAAAAGTCAACTAGAAGTTGACTATTTAGTTAGGAGGCTCAGATGTGAATTCTGATGATTCGATTAGCTTCGTGGGATGATTTGTGACTTAGGAGTGAACTCAGAATTGAATTTGGAGTTCCAGCGTAGAATTAGGCTTCAATTGGCTAAGTTTGAATTTTGGCGAATTTCGGTTGATAGGTGAGATTTTGATCCGAGGGTCAGAATGGAATTCCAAGAGTTGTAGCAGCTCCGTTAGGTGATTTTGGATATGTGTGCAAAGTTTCAGGTAATTCGGAGGTGTTTAGGTCGGGTTTTTGATCGAATATGCAATTCGGAAGTTTTTAAGAAATTTAGGCTTTGATTTGATTATAATTGAGGATTGTGATGTTAACGTTAGCATTTTGATGATTGGAGCAAGTTTGAATGAAGTATTAGATCATGTCTGTGCTTTTGGTTGAGGTCCCGGGGGCCTCGGGGTGAGTCCGGATGGTTAAACAGAGAGTTTTGGAGTTTTGGCATGTTTTAGAGTTTTGGTACCTGGTATTTCCGCATCTGCAGAAAAGGGACCGTATATCGGTTCCGCAGATGCGGTGAGGGAGATCGCAAAAGCGGCCCTTGAGACATGGGTAGCTTCAGCAAAAGTGGAGGGCTTTCCCCAAAAGCGGAGACCACAAATGCGTGAATTGGACCGCAGAAGCAGTCTGGGCAGCTTTGAGAATAACCACAAAAGCGGTTGGAAACCGCAAAAGCGGTTGGAAACCGCAAAAGCGGTGACCGCATAAGCGAAAAATGGAGCGCAAATACGAAAAGACCTGGTCAGATTTAAGTTAAGTCCTCTTCGCGAATTTTGAAAGAACAAATATTTTGGGACTTCGGATAAGGCGACTCTTGGACGATTTTGAAGAGAAATCGAAGGGGTTTCATCAGGTATGAATTAGTAGCCTCGGAATATGTTATTATGGTGTAAAAATATTGATTTAATCACTGAAGTTCAAGGATTTAAGGGTTAAAAATGGTGGTTAGGATTTGAAACCTAGGAAAGTGTAAACTTGGAATTTGTGGGGTCAAATGGACTCTGATTTTGATGAATTTGATATGGGTAGACTCGTGTCGAGACGAGGAGTCCGGTAATGTAAATTTTTTAATTTTTTGAGAAGTGGGATCGGGGCTCGGGTTTTGCTAGTTTCGAGATTTTTGATATTTTTTTATTATTTTCGATTGGGTATTGTCCCCTTAGCATATTGTAATGCATTCGCTCTGATTTTGGTTAGATTCGACGCGCGTGGAGGCCGATTTGAAAGGCATAGGCGTCGCGAGCTAGAAATTTCACCGGTTCGAGGTGAGTAATACTTGTAAATTATATCCTGAGGGTTTGAAACCCCGGATTTGCACATCATAGTGTTATATTGTGGTGACTTGCACGCCAGGTATGAGCGTGGGGTAGATAACCGTTGGGGATTGTGACTTGGTCCGTCCGGGTTGTTAATTCTACTGCGTGATTGACTGAAAACTACTTGATGTTATCATGATTTGGGCTGATTGCCATGTTTTGGGCTTCGTGCCGATTATTTGGATCCCTTAGGGATTATTATCACTCTTTCCATGATGCATAGCATGTTTTCACGATATCAGTCATGAGTAAAACACAATCTCGAATTGATTAGTAAATTTCTAAAGTCTTAAACACTTAAGCCATAATTACTAATAATTGGAACTGAAAATGATAAACTTGACCGTGCCTGTGTGGCTTACGTGCATATATCTGGACTGAGTGTGGATCGGGCTGCGCACCGCAGCAGTGTAGCATGTGCATTTTTGGACTGATGATGGATCTGGATGCACGCCACAACGGTGTGATATTGATATTGCGCTTGGGCTGTAGGAGCCCCTCCAGAGTCTGAACCCCCACACTGAGCGCGGGTACCCAAATGAAGCAGGTTGTACGCCGTAGCGGTCATATGCATTGCATTGCATTCACGCATTGATTCCTGTCTGTACTACGTGGCATGACATTTAGCACTCTCATATCATTGGCATCCATGCTATATCTTGCATTGTGTACCAGATACCCTAGCATTTTTTGTAAATAAAGTGCTGTGCCTGAGGGGCTGACTTGTGTGCGGACTTGCACTACTTGATATCTCATTCATATGCTTACTGTTGGAAAAAGAATATTTTCAAAAGAGATTTTAAACTAAGCTAGATGTTTCTATAGGATTTTCACGGTTTTGCTTTTTTTCGTTCAAAAGGTTGTACTGTAATATATAGCATGATGTTGTGTTATTACGTGATTTCTTACCGCTCAACTATTATTTATACTTATTACCACTAAGTTGGAAGTACTCACTTTACTCCCTGCACCATGTGTGCAGATCCAGGTATCTCGGGAGTTTAGCTGAGCTTTTGCTGATTTCAGAGTTTATCCGGAGTTGTCGAGATATCTGTCTGACGTCCGTAGGACCCGACTCCTCCCCTATTCCTTTTTATTATCTTTTGCAAGTTTTTGAAACTATGTATTATTGGAGTCTTATGACACTATATTGTTAGAGGCTCTTGACTCATGACCCCAGGTCATTGGGAGTGTATTCGGTGTTATCCTGATATTCAGTTTGGTTTCTATATATATATATCAATTAAAACATTTAGTGTTATTGTTGATTAATGATATTCAAATGACTGGTTTGAGCTTCATGCTCGGGTTGAGAGTGTAAATGGTCGGGCTTACCTAGCAGTTGTGTTGGGTGCCACCACGACCGGGATTGGGGTCGTGACAAGTTGGTATCTGAGCCTAGGTTACTAGGCCTCATGAGTCATGAGCCGGTTAGTAGAGTCTCGCGGATCGGTACAGAGACATCTGTATTTATCCTCGAGAGGCTGCAGAAACTTTAGGAAAACTTCACTTTCTTGGAATTCTTATTGTGTGTACTTGATTCAGCTTGAGATATAACTCTTGAAATTCCTTCCACACGTCTGTATGCGCACATGAGTGCTCGGTATTATAAGTGCCCTGACGGCTTGTGATTCCCCGATCGAGGGGCGAGATATGGTCCCGTGAGTTCAATGTTAGGCCAGTCTGGAGGACTTGAGGTCAGATCTTGCCTATGTGTTTATCACTGAGGTGCTGATCGTGTGAGCAAGTATTTTGAACTTTTATGTTTGGTGTTGTCGCTATTAACCGAAATCACGGTTTGGTATTTCATGTGATGAGATGTTATTATATATCTTGGTAGTGACGAAGGAGTCTACGGGATAATAGATGAACTGTTAAATGGTTCATTTCCTATTGTGATCTATTGTGTAGCCCCGAGTTATGGGCGCGTGAAGAATATTTTCGTGTCTCCTAGTTGAGAAGTGAAGTACATTACGTGTGGTAGTATGAGTTCGGACTCCGGAAGACCAAATGGGTGTGTTATGTGTATGATGGTGGAAGGGGTGCTGAAATACTAAATTGAGGCGAAACAGGTGGGATATCTCCTGCGGAGTGTTCTTAAGGAGTACGATTTTTTTATGTATATTATTAGAAGATCTCATGTGTAATTGAAAGGTACATGTTGTAATTTGAAAATTTGGGTTGCTTCAAAGAGTGGACTCAGCTGATGTGGGGATGAATGCGAGGTTTGTAGAGGATTTCAGTATCCGTGGATCTGTGTTTTCATAAACTAGTAGATGATTTGAGGTTAATGTCACTATAATATTATGGCATCTTTAGAGTAAAAGTATTATGGGTTATTAAATGTGTCCTGATAGATGGCTTCGAGCCATGTCGGGGAGGTTGCTGTTGATCAGCTGATGGCACAGTTATATGCTATGTTGGTTCCGTTTCGAGGCATGTTGGCGGATCAGTTCTGTTGCAGAAATTGAGCCGGGGATGGCTCGTGTGAAGGAAATTTTTTGATAAAGGTTATATGATGCTTCGTAGATGTGTGAAAATAATAGGATGTCTTGAGCTGTTGCTGGTAAAGAATGCTCAATGTATAGAGAAGGAAGATGGTTATTTGTATTGGTATGAGATCATGTTCTGCGGTGTCAAGTGCTAATAAGTCACGAGTGGTTCTGTTCGTTAAGTCAGGTAACTTGCAGTTGGAATAGGAGTGAATGACTCTCGATAATTGTTTTATTGTGTTCAAGATTTTGCATGTAATCATCAAGTGTCTAAGGTAGGGTATGTGGCTAGAGATTGTGTTTCCGTTAGGAAGAGATCAAGACTTGTGGTATTTTATGCTAATTATCGGATTCCATGTATCAGTATCTGGGAAGTAATGGCAACGAATTCCGATTCGCATGAAGTTTTTCAAGTAAAGTATTCTGGAACGTGGTATTTTTTGGAAGAATTGAAAGAGTAATCGATGGCCTATGGGTGTTAGACAGTGTGGTCTTATGTTCGAGTCTCATGTGGTAGGCGTGGATTGAGGCATTGTGATGCTGCGGAAAGGGAGAAATATCAAGTGGATGATGAATAAAAAGAGAAATTTGATAGAAGGAATAGCTTGATAATAGACCGAATCGGTATTGTAAAGATATGATTAATTTCTTGTATATGTTCGAAGTAATAGGCTTTTAAGGCAATTTACAGCAATGCTCTTGAGTTTTGAAGGCTTGCTTAGCTCGGTTTAGATAGAAAGATTCAGTCTTGGCAGTTTAGCTTGTACAAATGGAGATGGCAGAGATGTTCTTGTTGGGTTTTACCGTGGTTTGAAGATGAGTATATTTCTTATGGGTATGCGAAGCATGGAGTGTGTAATGATTTTTCTTCTAAATGGGATCAATGAAAGTTATTGACTAGTTGTGTGCGTCGATGTCTTTGGCGCGGAAGGGAGATAAAGTTCTCATGTTATCCTAATATGGTATGGTATATGGGTTATGTTATGGAGGATTGGGATTTGTGTGCTTAAGGCTCAGTTCAGTTCGGAATGAAAAGTCATTAAATTCTTAAGCGGCATGGGCAGCTGCAGGTGATTCAAAAATCGATCTTCAGAGGATTTGGGTAAATGATCCTCATATGATAAGGAAATGGTGTTGCTAATCATAGTGATTTGGCAAGGGTATATGTTTCAGAAAAAGGGCAATGTGATTAAGTTGATGGCACTTCGATAGTGTTGCAGCATTTTCTTGATAGGTCGACTATTGATATCTGAGTATGTTTGATGGCATATCACCAGAGTGGTGTGTTGAATTCGAGGTGATCGTTGGAGTCATTAATGAATGCGAACAGAGGTGATTTCAAATGATTAGAGGGCTTATATCGAGGTTTGGGCCCAGAAATCTGTTGTGGTATTAGTAAAAAAGGGGATTAACTTCATAAATAGTTGATCTGAGAAATTGATACAGTTTATTGCGTGTTTCATTATTCGTTGGCAGTATATGAAAGTTATAGAATAAGACCTTTGTTGATAAGAGGTTTTTCCACCGGTATTTGGGTGTTGTGGGCAAATGCTGTGAATAGAAGTTATCGCTTCGAGTGTCAGGGTTATGTAGTATATCATATGGTTGTACCTGAGGTTGCAGGTGTGGGTTATCACAGCTTGTTCGGGTTTATTCTGGGTATGATTTCGGAAGGTGCTATGTGGTTCTGCGGTCTTTGGTCTAAATGAACTGTGAAATTTCAGTTGTGTTGTATTATCGGATCTATGTAAGATAGGGTGACGTGGGATCACCCCGGGTATATGCTTGGTAAGGTCATTCAGCTATTGGTTGGCTTCTAGTACAACTCAGGGCACGCTCGAGGACGAGCATTTATTTAAGTTGGGGAGGATGTGACGACCCGGCCCGTTGTCACATGAGTTACCACCCCGTTTCCCTCATATTATGCTTCACTATTTTTCAATATCAGTATTTGAGTTAATCGGGTAGAATTGGATTGGTTTTAGTTAGAAATGAGACACTTAGTCTCTTAAAGGAAAGCTTGTTTTGGAAAAGTCAACTGGAAGTTGACTATTTAGTTACGAGGCTCGGATGTGAATTCTGATGATTCGGCTAGCTTCGAGGGATGATTTGTGACTTAGGAGTGAAATCGAAATTGAATTTGGAGTTCCGGTGCAGAATTAGGCTTGAATTGGCTAAGTTTGAATTTTGGTGAATACCAGTTGATAGGTGAGATTTTGATCAGAGGGTTAGAATGGAATCCCGAGAGTTGCAGCAGCTCTGTTAGGTAATTTTGGATATGTGTGCAAAGTTTCGGGTAATTCGGAGGTGTTTAGGTCGGGTTTTTGATCAAATATGCAATTCGGAAGTTTTTAAGAAATTTAGGCTTTGATTTGATTATAATTGAGGATTTTGATGTTAACGTTAGAGTTTTTATGATTCGAGCAAGTTTGAATGAAGTATTAAATCATGTCTGTGCTTTTTGTTGAGGTCCCGGGGGGCCTCGGGGTGAGTCCGGATGGTTAAACGGAGAGTTTTGGAGTTTTGGCATGTTTTAGAGTTCTGGTACCTGGTATTTTCGCATCTGCGGAAAAGGGACCGCATAAGGGGTTCCACAGATGTGGTGAGGCAGATCGCAAAAGTGGCCCTTGAGACCTGGGCAGCTTCCACAAAAGCGGAGGGCTTTCCGCAAAAGCGGAGACCGCAAATGCATGAATTGGACCGCAGAAGCAGTCTAGGCAGCTTTAAGAATAATCGCAGAAGCGTTTGGAAACCGCAAAAGCGGTGACCGCATAAGTGGAAAATGGAGCACAAATGCGAAAAGACCTGGATAGGTTTAAGTTAAGTCCTCTTCGCGAATTTTGAAAGAACAAATATTTTGGGACTTCGGATAAGGCGACTCTTGGACAATTTTGAAGAGAAATCGTAGGGGTTTCATCAGGTATGAATTAGTAGCCTCGGAATATGTTATTATGGTGTAAAAACATTGATTTAATCACTGAAATTCAAGGATTTAAGGGTTAAAAATGGTCGTTAGGGTTTGAAACCTATGAAAGTGTAAACTTGGAATTTACGGGGTCAAATGGACTCCGATTTTGATTAATTTGATATGGGTAGACTCATGGCGAGATGAGGAGTCCGACAATGTGAATTTTGTAATTTTTCGAGAAGTGGGCCCGAGGCTCGGGTTTTGCTAGTTTTGAGATTTTTGATATTTATCGATTGTTTTCTATTGGGTATTGTTCCCTTAGCATATTGTAATGCATTCGCTCTAATTTTGGTTAGATTCGACGCGCGTGGAGGCCGACTTGAAGGGCAAAGGTGTCGCGAGCTAGAGATTTCACCGGTTCGAGGTGAGTAATACATGTAAACGATATCCTGAGGGTTTGAAACCCTGGATTTGTACATCATAGTGCTATATTGTGGTGACTTGCATGCCAGGTATGAGCGTGGGGAAGAGCATCGTTGGGGATTGTGACTTGGTCCATCTCGATTATTAATTTTACTGCGTGATTAACTGAAAACTACTTGATGTTATCATGATTTGGGCTGATTGCCATGTTTTGGGCTTCGTGTCGATTATTTGGATCCCTTAAGGATTATTATCACTGTTTCCATGATGCTTAGCATGTTTTCATGATATCAGTCCTGAGTTAAACGATGTCTCGAAATGATTAGTAAATTTCTAAAGTCTTAAACACTTAAGTTATAATTCCTAATAATTGGAACTGAAAATGATAAACTTGACCGTGTTTGTGTGGCTTACGTGCATATATCTGGAATGAGTGTGGATCGGGCTGCGCACCACAGCAGTGTTGCATGTGCATTTCTGGACTGATGATGGATCGGGCTGCACGCCGCAGCGGTGTGATATTGATATTGCGCTTGGGCTGTAGGAGCCCCTCCGGAGTCTGAACCCCCACAGTGAGCGCGGGTACCCAAATGGATCGGGTTGTACGTCGCAGCGGTCATATGCATTGCATTGCATTTACGCATTGATTCCTGTCTGTACTACGTGGCATGACATTTAGCACTCTCAAATCATTGGCGTCCATTCTATTTTTTGCACTGTGTTCCAGATACCCTAGTGTTATTTGTAAATAGAGTGTTGTGCCTGAGGGGCTGACTTGTGTGCGGACTTGCACTACCTGATATCGCATTCATATGCTTACTGTTGGAAAAAGAATATTTTCAAAAGAGATTTTAAATTGAGCTAGATGTTTCTAAAGGATTTTTATGGTTTTGCTGTTTTCGTTCAAAAGGTTGTACTGTAATATATAGCATGATGGAGTGTTCTTACGTGATTTCTTACCGCTCAGTTATTATTTACACTTATTACCACTGAGTTGGAAGTACTCACTTTACTCCCTGCACCATGTGTGCAGATTCAGGTATCTCGGGAGTTTAGCTGAGCTTTTGCTGATTTCAGAGTTTATCTGGAGTTGTCAAGGTAGCTGCCTGACGTCCGCAGGACCCAACTCCTCCCCTATTGCTTTTTATTATCTTTCCGCAGTTTTTGAAACTATGTATTGTTGGAGTCTTATTACACTGTATTGTTAGAGTCTCTAGACTCATGACCCCAAGTCTTTGGGAGTGTATTCAGTGTTATCCTGATATTCAGTTTGGTTTCTATATATATATCAATTAAAACTTTTAGCGTTATTGTTGATTAATGATATTCAAATGACGGCTTTTGAGCTTCATGCTCGGGTTGAGAGTGTAAATGGTCGGGCTTGCCTATTAGTTATGTTGGGCGCCATCACGACCAGGATTGGGGTCATGACAAAAAGCTGGCATCTCTAACTGAGATATTGACGTTGTTATTTCAAAATTTTTAATGAATTCAGGAATCTTCAGTTAGTTTGTACATATATAGTCGCAGTAAATATAGTTGCAATGGATTCAAGTATTAAAACGGAATATTCAAATACACATAGGATTGCAATTGAGTGTTTTGTGAATAACAAATATGCGGAAAATTTTTAGCTCATAAACATATAGAAGAACAAATTTTGAGATTTTAATAAAATTGTAGGGCCAATAAAATTTTGCCGATCATTATTGCATAGATAGTAAGGCGTACAAGTCCAACAGACTCTATTTTTTTTTTAAAAATTAAAGACAATCACACAGGTTCTTGGCCAATGTAGTGTTGGAGGGTTTGGCGAGACCACTACTGTTAAGACCCTTGACAAAGGTGATCGGCAAGCGGCGCAGCAGTGGCAAGGATTTTGGCATGATGGCCTTGCCATTGGCCTTATGCGTGGGGAAAATCAACATGCACGACAATGCGGGTATTGTCGATGGCAACAAACTGTTGCAAGGGCAAGTGTGACGGACTACACTTCTATTTGAGGGCGTTGGTGTGACAGACTACATCAAAAATATTAGGGGGCTGTTTGCAAGCAAAGGCCAAGACCTGGACGAAACTAGGCAGGCTGAACGGATGCTTGACAAGGCAAAACGGGAAAGACATCTGCACTAAAATGGGCAGCTAGTGCCAAGGCAGCGGCATTGGCAATGTGATGTTGCCATGACTTAGGTGAGCGGGTTGGCACCTAAGTTAATTGTGGGCAAATGACTCGGCAACGGGAAGGGCATCAAGACTTGGTGACTTGATGCTAAAATCAACATGGCATTGGAAAAGGGCAGACTTGATCAAGTAGGGGCGACTTGACAAGGACAAGCAAATGTGCAACGGAAAGGCAGCACGCAGGCAGATTTGTCATGGCATTGAAGTTGCGGCAAATGGGCCAAGTTCGTAGGCGATGGCAAGGAAATTTGTGGCAAAATGCATCTGGATAGAATGGCATTGGAGCTAGTCCAAGCCAAGGCACGAAATTGGGGCAGCAGCTGACCAGGAAATGCACACATGCTGTGCACATGATGCAGTTAGGCAGTTACAACTACCCATGTCCAAAGTGTTGAATATATGCTGAAGTGTTTGCACGTTTTAGGAGCATGTTCTAGACATGTTCCACACGTTTTTTTATCATGGGAATCATGTCCTATCAGTTGGGAGATGTCAACTGAACATAGGAACTAATTTTGGGCAGCCTGCACTATATATATGTGTGCTAGCAGCCTTAAAAAAGGGCTAAGTACCTAGGGAGGAAAATAGTCTGATATGTAGACATAGGGTTGTCTATTTTATGGCTTGAGCATGGAAAAATATGTGCCATTGCCTTGCCAATTGAGGGGAAGCACGAGTTTCCTTAGACGGGGGCGTTTATGGGGCCGATTTGTGCATTTGTTGGCTATTTTGTGAGTTGGTGCCAGCCAAGGGTGGCAACACCTTGCCGAACTTGAAAATTTCCTTTGTATTTCATATTATAAAAGGTTGGGAAAAGGGTTTCCCGTAAATCTGGTTGTATCCTTCTTTATTTTTGTTGCCTTGAATTATTCTAAGTATAAACCTCGAATCCAATATTAAAATTGGGCGAAGGTTGAAGTCAAGTGGGGACTTGACTGCTGCACAACAGGCAGTGTTTCGACGGACAAAAAATGCCTCTGTGACAACTTGTATCAGAGTGGGCCAGGTTCGTGATGAGGTCGAGACGGACATGAACAAGACTGCAACGCAAGGGGTCACTTTACTTGTTTGTGGTGGGACTGTCTTGGCTTAGAAAATTTAGAAAAGGCAAGAAGGCAGTGATGCAGAAAATGTTGAGTTTGTGGGTGCCAAAAATCAGTGTGGGTAGTTTCAAAACAGTCAGTTGGCATGCTGAATTTGCTGTGGGATTGACGGACCAGGAAATGCAATGAGAAATTAAAAATGTTGCACTTGAGGGCAAGGATAACGTATTCTCAAACGGGTTCTGAACTCGACATCTTGGAAAAATTGGCAGCATGTGTTGGGATCTATTCGACGAGGACGTCAAATTCAACTGATTGGGGTGGTTCGTTAGACCCTTGACAAAGCTGATCAGCAAGCGGCATGGAAGTGGCAAGGATTTTGGCATGATAGCTTTGCCATTGGCCTTATGCGTGGGAAAAATCAACATGAAAGACGATGCAGGTGTTGTCGATGGCAACAAACTGTTGCAAGGGCAAGTGTGACGGACTACGCTTCTATTTGAGGGCTTTGTTGTGACGGACAACATCAAAAATATAAGGGGGTTGTTTGTAAGCAAAGTCCATGACCTGGACAGAACTAGGCGGGCTAAATGGATGCTTGACAAGGCAAAATGGGAAAGACCTCCGCGCTAAAATGGGGCAGCTTAGTGCCAATGCATCGGCATTGGCAATGTAATGTTGCCATGACTTAGGTGAGCGGGTTGGTACCTAAGTTAATTGTGGGAAAATGTCTCGTCAACGGGAAGGGCATCAAGACTTGGTGACTTGATGCTAAAATCAGCATGCCATTGGAAAAGGGCAGACTTGATCAAGTAGGGGCAACTTGACAAGAACAAGCAAATGTGCAATGAAAAGGCAGCGCGCGGGCAGATTTGTCATGGCATTGAAGTTGTGGCAAATGGGACAAGTTCGTGGGTGATGGCAAGGAAATTTATGGCACAATATAGCTGGATACAATGGCACTGGAGCTGGTCCAAGCCAAGGCACGAAATTGGGGCAGCAGCTGGCCAGAAAATGTGCACATGCTGTGCACATGATGTAGTTGGGCGGTTACAACTACCCTTGTCCAAAGTGCTGAATATATGCTGAAGTGTTTGCATGTTTTTAGGGCATGTTCTAGACATGTTCCACACGTTTTTTTATCATGGGGATCATGTCCTATCAGTTGGAGGATGTCAACTGAACATAGAAACTAATTTTGGGCTGACTACACTATATATATATATATATATATATATATATATATATATATATATATAT
>MU742693.1:51393-125483 GCA_026770625.1 Nicotiana glauca
TGTGTGTGTGTGTGTGTGTGTGTGTGTGTGTGTGTGTGTGTGCTAGCAGCCTTAAAAACGGGCTAAGTACCTCGGGAGGGAAATAGTCTGATATGTAGACATATGGTTGTCTATTTTATGGCTTGAGCATGGAAAAATATGTGCCATTGCCTTGACAATTGAGGGGCACCACGAGTGGCCTTAGACGGGGATGTTTATGGTGCTGATTTGTGCATTTGATGGCTATTTTGTGAGTTGGTGCCTGCCAAGTGTGGCCGCACCTTGCGTAACTCGGAAATTTCCTTTGTAATTCATTTTAAAAAAGGTTGGGAAAAGGGTTTCCTGTAAATCTTCTTGTCTCCTTCTTTATTTTTGTTGCCTTGAATTATTCTAAGTATAAGCCTCGAATCTAATATTAAAATTGGGCGAAGGCTGAAGTTAAGTGGGGACTTGACTGCCGCACAACGGGCAGTGTTTCGATGGACAAAAAATGCCCCCATGACACCTACTATATCTATTTGGACCAAAAACGATTACATATAAAGAAGGGGGACATGGACCTTACCTCCTACAAAAAAGATATGAAAGGCAAGGTACTGGAATTATATCCTACCTTTCATATCAGCAAAAAAATATGCATCAACTTACAAAAACATTGGCCTTATCGTACCTAATTCTAAATCTAGGTAGTTGCCATTTATCAAGCTGGAAAGGACCTTTGGCATTTCCTGGGAGATGTTGAAATGTGTAGTAGTCGCCACTACTCCCTTTTTTGCTGCATTTTTTGCTGCATTTTTTGCTGCATTTTTTGCTAAGGTATCCACCACTTGATTTGCTTCTCTGAAGCAATGGACTATATTAATTTCAACATTGTGCATGATCCTGGTTATTTGATCAATCCTTTCAAGTGAAGGTTATCAATGTATCAGTCATTGAACATATTGGCCACTATCTTCGAGTCTATCTCCAGATAGAAGTCATTATACCCTTGTTGAATACACCATAGAATTCCTACTTAGGCAACCATTACTTTCGTGTTATTGTTGGTGTTGCTTTGGAATGGAAGGGAGAAAGCCATTATTAGATTCCCTTATTCATTTATTACAATACCTCCAATTCCAGCGCTTCCCGTTTCATGTAAGTAGCTTCCATCAGTATTGATTTTAATCCTTCCATTAGGTTGTTTTTTCCAAGTAACTTGATGCACTATTTGAGTAGGATTCCACTGTTCTACTTTCTCATACAAAAAAAATGGCCATGAATCCGTCATGTTGCATTTGGGGAAGGCCATAGACAATGCTGTGTGAATAGTCCACATTACTTGGTACTCCACTTTCCTTGGTTAAAACTTCTCTTTTGATTTTCATATCGACATGCTGTCTAATTTTTCCAAATTTCCCAGTTGATTTCTAATGGAACTACACGAAGAATGAATATGTGGATTTTGTTCTTTGGTTTCTCGTCCCACCAATTTCTGAGGACTCTCCTAACTGGCCATTTTTCATGTTTAATGCCCATAGGCGCTCCAAAGGTGTTCCAAAGAAATTTGGCAGTGTCCCCCTCAATGAAGACATGTTGAATGGTGTCCTCCTTAGGACTCTAGCAGCACCTGCATCTTAAAACAATTTGGTTACCAAATTTAGCAATAATTTCATCGAAAGGAAGCTTACCTAAGTATAGTCTCCATGACAAGAAGGAGATTTTGAAAGGAATATTGTTGAGCCATAGCATATTTAAAGCTTCATTCTTCTTATTTCTGCTTCTGATTATCTGCCATACACTCTTGTTAGTGTATTGTCCAATTGATTCTGCGTCCCAAATGGCATAGTCATCTTTATTAGGATCTCTCAGAACAATGTCTCTAATTTGTACAGCTATGTGGTTGTCAAGAGTATTGGCCAATTTTGTCGTATCCCAACTCTCCTCTGTTATGAATTCCCTGACTGTGGTGTTCTTGCTCGTTCTTCTGTTGGGAATATGATCTGCAATAGCACCTATTCCCACCCAATTGTCCCACCAAAAGCTACACGTTCCTTTGTTGATTTTCCAATGAATATTGCTTTCCACTTTGTTCCTTATTTGAGTCATATGTTACCATGCATGTGAGTTCCTTGGTGTCCATTTTTTAGACACCAGGTATGATCTGATGCAGTATTTTGCTCTAAGGTAGGAAGTCCATAGTGTGTCCACAGTTCTAAATCTCCACCATCTTTTCATGGCGAAAGTGTTGCTGATGTCTTCTATGGACCTCACACCAATTCCTCCCTCATTCTTTGAAAAGCAAAGATTCCTCCATGAGCTCCAATGATATTTTCTCTTGTCACCTACAAAACCCCCAAAAAAGAAAGCAAGATATCTTTCAATTTGTCTTAAAATGCCCTTTGGGGGGCTCATAGTAGATATGGTATAGATCGGCATGGATTGGAGAACCCTTTTGATGAGGACAATACGTCCCCCACAAGTCAAAAACTTGCCTTGCCATTCACTCAATCTCTTAGTGATTTTGTCTACCATTGGATCAAAATAGGAAAGTTTCTTTCTCCTCACATATAATGGGCAGCCAAGGTAGTTGAAGGGGAAATTTTTGTTCATAAAACCAGTGGCTTCCCTCATTCTATTGATTTTGTGGGTTCTTTCTTTGGGGTCAGTGAGGAAAAAACTTTTTTGTTTGTTAACATTTTGCCTAGGGGCCTTCTCATATTTATTAATCTCCTTCATGATCAGTCTTATAGATTTATTGTTGCCTCCACTAAATAATACAACATCATCCGTGTATGCAAGGTGATTGATTTTGGGGCCTCTTTGGTTCATATGGAAAGGAGTGAAGTCAGGATTAGAAGTAAGATTTTTGAGAGATCTAGTGAGGACTTCAGCCGCAATGACAAACAAAGAGGGAGATAGAAGGTCTCCTTGTTTCAGGCCTTGAGAGGAGGTAAAGAAACACCTCATGGAGCCATTGATCACTATAGAGTACCAAACATCCGATATTAATCTCCATATGATATCTATCCATTGTTCTGCAAAGCCAAACTTTCTCAAAATTGAGGTTCAGAAAGCCCAAGATAACCTGTCATACGCTTTAGCCATGTCTAGCTTCATGATAATATTGCCTCCCCTGTTATCTTTGCCAATGTCTTGGACAATTTCTTGAGTACGCATAATGTTCTCTGTAATGAGTCTGCCTTTTACAAAACCACTTTGATTGCTAGAGATTATCCTTGGGAAAAAGCATTTGAATCTTGCTGCTAACACCTTAGAAATAATTTTAGTTGTGAAATTGGTCAGAATAATGGACCTTAGTTCAGAGAAGTTGGTTGGAGACTCAACTCAACTTTTTGTATTAAAACCAAACAAGAATGATAGTAGAATTTTGTGAGGTTTTTGCCATTCAAAAATTCATGAACAAAGGCACGGATGTCTTCTTTAAAAATCCCCCAGCAGCTTTGAAAGAAGACCCCATTGAAGCCGTCCGGACCTGCCGCACTATTAACATTCAGACTGAAGATAGCCTCTTTGATTTCATCAGTTGAAGGGATAGCAATAAGAGACTCATTTTCCTCCGTTGAGATACAATTGGGGATGCATTCTAAGATTTTCGCATTCATAACTGGGTTCTCCATGTTAAACAAACCTTCATAATATTTTATGGCAGCCCTTGAACTTTGAGCAACCTGTTCCAGTAATTTTTAATTCGGTGGAGGTGCGATCTTCCTCTTTTGTCTCTAAGAACGCTATGAAAATATTAGTGTTATAGTCTCCTTCCTGGAACCATCTTATCTGTGATTTTTGCCTTGATATGCTTTCCTGTATTCCAAGCCATTTAACATATTCCGCATGAGCTTTATTCAATTCCTCCCTACTGTCTTCATTGTTAATATGAAGATCTAATTCTTCAAGTTGTTGTACCTTGGTTTCCCATAGGTTGAACTGGTCATAGATGTTACCCAAGCTATCCCTGGACCACTGGCCAAGTTTTTTACTCAGTGTTTGCAGCTTGTATTTTTGTCTCCACAAAGCATTGCTGGTAACTTGAATGTTCCAGTTGTTCTGGACTACTTCTAAGAAATCTGGTTGTTGCACCCAGAGATTAAGAAATCTGAAGTATTTAATAGCTTCATGTTGCTCATTTTGGTATTTCATAAGTAGAGGTCGATGATCCGAGCCAGTTCTAGCTAGATGCCTTATGTAATTACTTTGGAAATTATGCATTCATTCATCATTAATAAAAATTCTATTGAGTCGTTTCCAAATTCTTTTGCTTGGTCTTCGATTATTGCACCAAGTGAACCTAGGTCCAACATAGCCTAAGTCCACAAGGCCACAATACTCCATAGTAGCCGTGAAATCCATGCTTCTATAATTGCGATGAGGTATGCCCCCTGCTTTTCTTCAGTGTCCATGATTGCGTTGAAATCACCTCCAACACACCATGGGCCTGTAATGTAATTGTTAATGCTTTCAAGATTATCCCAAAGATCTTTTCTTTCTCTGGCAGTGCACTTAGCATACACAGCCGTAACATGAATGTAGCTCCTATCATTATCTTTGATGCGTAAAGTGAGTTTTTGATCCTCATTAGCAGCTACGTCCACCTGATAATTCCAAAAACACCATATTTGGTCATTAGTATTTGCAAGGCAGTGTTGAAAGCCTAAATTTTATTTGTAACCCTCAATCTTTCCCCTATCTAGGAAAGGTTCAAAGATAGCAACAAAGTCATTTTTGTTGATATTGATTAATTTTTTTAGTCTATGACAAGCCTTTTTGGACCTTACCCCTCTAATATTCCAGAAAGTTGCGCTGATCATAGGAATAACTAGAGGTTTGAGGTCCTTATTTCAGCTCCCTTCCTTTGTGGAATAGGATTATTCCTTTCTTGTGTTATTTTGCTTTTTTCTATTTGTCTGATTCTACCTCTACCATTAGGAGGCGAATTATCACTGTTGTTCTCCTCTTCATTCTGTGTATACCCCGAAATTCCTGCATCTCCTTTTTTATTATCCTTTTTTACATCTGTATGACCTATGTTGAGCTGTTGTGTGTCAACAATTTCCTCCAGGTTTCTCTTTTTGTTACAACTATCTATTTTGTTACATCATAATTCCAAAAATAATTGAATTGGCGGCGCATTTTTGAGTTCTGATTCCATACTACTTGTTTGGAAATTCTCCACTATGTGTTCCATATGAAAATGTTGGCTTATATTTAGACAACTATGGCATGCTGAAAATATTCGTTTATGTTTAGTCAACAATGACATGCCAATTAGAAAAGTTGGTGGAAAGAGTTGGTATGAATGCTAGGAGGAAGCTTCCTCCTTTGATGTCACCCATGAAATCAAGAGGAAGTAGTTTGATGTCACTATTGACATCAAGAGGAGGTATTTAACTCTATAATAGAAGCAGTCCTTCATTTGTAGAAACCATCCAAAAAAAAAATACAATACATTGTAGTGAGTAGAGAGTTAAGAGACAAATTCTCCTAAGTGTAATTGGGAAATCTCCCATTCCTTTGTAAATAATAGAAAGGCAATTGTTATCTGGTGGACGTAGGATTATTTTGATCTGAACCACGTTAAATCCTGTGTGCTTTCTTTTACGTTTCCGCTAACAAATTGGTATCTGAGCAACATGATTCTTTAACGATCCAAGGAGGAATAACAAGAAAATATGAGTTCCATGAATTTTGAAATTGATAGATTCAGTGGACGCAACAACTTCAATATCTGGAAGATCCAGATGATGGCGTTACTACGGAGGGAATGTTCAATCCATTCTATTGACCAAAAGTATCCTAAGGATATATCAGCCCCTGACAAGGAGAGGATTGAAGGGGATGCATTGAGTGCAATCCAACTATTCCTTGCACCTAACATGCTTTGTGAAGTGAGTACGGGTACCGAAGAGACGGCCAAATCGTTATGGGAAAAGCTATAAGGTTTATACCAAGAATGATCAGTGACAACAAGTATTTTGTTACAACAATGTCTTCACACATTTAATATGGGGTTAGGTACTTTATTACAAGATCATTTGGATTCATTCAATAAACTTTTCATGGACTTACAGATTGCAGGAATTAAAAGGGAAGAGGAGACGCTTGCATGTTCTTTGCTATTTTCATTGACTTCTGGATATCGTGATATTGAGAATTCAATGACGTATATCAAGGAGCCTATCAAGCTTGAGCAAGTACGCTAGACACTTAACTCTAGTGATGTGCGGAGGCACATTGAAGGAGATAGAGATGACCAGGGAAGTGGGCTCTTTGTGAGAGGCCGTACTAGCCAGCAAGGAAAGAGAAAATCAAAGCTCAGATCAAAGTATCGTGTGAACAAGAAGAATACACAGTGTTGGGGTTATAGCAAGAAGGGGCACTTTGAACGAGATTGCCCAATGTTAAAGTCCAAGGAAAAGGCGAGTGCATCTACGGCTGAACATGTACATAATTTTGATAATGATTATGTACTAACAACATCATGTAATAATAGTAATTATGAAAACAAATGGGTATTAGACTCTATTTGTACTCTACATATGACATTCCGAAAAGACTAGTTTATCAGCTTTGAGAAAATTGGAGGAACCGTAGTAATGGGCAATAATGCAACTTGTGCAATAGTTGGTATTAGCTCAGTTCGAGTTCGCTTCCATGATGGAGTCGTGAGGACTATTACACAAGTCCATCATGCTCCTCATCTGAAGAAGAATTTGATCTCCTTGGGAACTATGGATGAACAAGGCTACAGGTACATGAGTGAAGCAGGAACTATGAAGGTGACTAAAGGTTCTTTAGTCATGCTGAAAGGCAAGCTGGAGAACGGTCTTTACACATTGGTCGGAAGCACCATTGTTGGCTCTACAAATGCATCTACAGTGCAGTTATCTAATGATGACAAGGCAATACCATGGCATATAAGACTGGGTCATATGAGCGCACATGGACTGGAGATGTTGAGCAATCGTAACCTTTTGGAAGTTGAGAAGATCAGCACACTTGACTTCTGGGAGCACTGCATTCTAGGGAAACAGAAGAAGGTCAGCTTCAGCACTGGCAATCACAAGACAAGAGGAGTGCTAGACTACATCCATTCAGATTTATGGGGTCCATCTAAACTTTCATCGAAGAGAGGAAATGGGTATCTTCTCACTTTTATTGATGATTTCTCACAAAAGGTTTGAGTGCATTTTTTTAAGGCAAAAAGTGATGCTTTTGAAGCAATTAAAGAGTGTATGATTTTGGTTGAAAATCAAATGGAGCAAAAAATCAAGTATCTTCGCACAGACAATGGCTTGGAGTTTTGCAATGAAGAGTTTAATGAATTATGCAAGGTTCATGGGATCTTAAGACATAGGACTGTTAGGCATACCCCACAACAGAATGGAGTTACCGAGAGAATGAACAAAACTCTTCTTGAAAAGGCTCGTTGTATGCTCATACAAGCCAAAATGTCCAATGTATTTTGGGCTGAAGCAGTTCACACTGCTGCTCATGTTGTCAATCGATCTCCAGCATCGGCAATTGACTTTAATACTCCGAATGAGGTATGATAAAGTGAACCCTCTAACTATTTATACTTACGAGTACTTGGGTGCGTAGCTTATTATCACGTTTATGAAGGAAAGCTTGAACCAAGGTCTAAGAAGGCCATATTCGTAGGGTATTTGGATGGAGTAAAAGGGTACAAACTTGGTATTTGTCTTTACTCAAATTTATAGTTAGTAGATATGTCACCTTCGTTGAATCCTCTATACTTGGTCCCCGTAAAGTTTTTGTGCAGTTTTCAGGAAACAAGAACAACAAGCAGGTGGAGCCTCCCGTGGAGCTTGCCAAGGAAAAGGATCAAGAGACTTAGGTCAAAGATGAGTCAGAAGATGTAGGCCATGAAGAACTTGTTGTCAATGCACCATACACCATTGCGAAGGGGAGGGAGAAGAGGCAGAAACGATAACACAAATGCCTTATAGATCAAGCAAACTTGATTGCATATGCATTCGTAGCTGCAGAAGAAGAGATTAAGGATTTGGAGCCCTCCTTGTATATTGAAGCAACTTCTTGCAAGGATGTTGCACAATGGCGGTTAGCCATGACTGAAGAAATAGAGTCTTTTCAGAAGAATCAAACATGGGTCTTAGTGAAAAGACAAAAGGGGAAGAGGACGGTTGGATGCAAGTGGGTCTACAGAAAGAAAGAGGCAATTCCTGAAGTGGAAGATGCTAGGTTCAAGGCAAAATTGGTTGCAAAAGGCTTCAGTAAGAAGGAGGGAATTGACTACAATGAGATTTTCTCTCCAGTCGTGAAGTATAGCTCAATTCGTGTGCTTCTAGCATTGGTTGCACAATTTGACTTGGAGCTTCAACAGCTTGATGTCAAAACTGCTTTCTCACACGGTGATCTAGAAGAGACAATATATATGGATCATCCTGAAGGTTTCCTAGCTGAGAGAAAAGAAGATCAAGTATGCCAACTAACGAAGTCTTTGTATGGTTTGAAGCAATCCCCTAGACAGTGGTACAAGAGGTTTGATGCATTCATGACTACACATGAATTCTCAAGGAGTGCATTTGATAGCTGTGTGTATCACAAGAAGATGTCTGAGATAAATGCTTTGAAGAAACTGTTGTGTAAGGAATTTGACATAAAGGATTTAGGAGCTGCAAAGAAAATTCTTGGTATGGAGATTTCAAGAGAAGACGGTGTTGTACATATTTCTCAGAAGAGTTATATTGAAAGGGTTCTTGAGAGATTCAATATGCATACGTGCAAGCCTGTAAGTACACTATTAGCTCCTCATTTTAAACTTTCAGAGTCACAAATGCCTCAGTCCGAGGATGAGGCGGAGCATATGTAAAAGATTTCTTTTGCTAGTGCAGTTGGTAGCATTATGTATACTATGGTATGCACACGTCCATATATTGCTCAATCTATAAGTGTGGTAAGAAGATACATGTCCAGCCCAGGAAAGAGGCATTGGGAAGCTGTCGAGTGGATATTGAGCTATCTCAAAGGAGCTTCTGGTGTTGGTCTGACCTTTCGGAAAAGTGGTGGATATATTTCAATTCTCGGTTATGTGGATTCTGACTATGCAGGAGATCTAGACAGAAGAAGGTCCACAACTGGATACATCTTTACCCTCGTTGGCATTGCCATTAGTTGGAAGTCGACTCTGTAGTCGATTGTCGCTTTGTCTACGACAGAAGCAGAATACATGGCAGCAGCGGAGGTGGTGAAGGAAGCTATCTGGTTGAAAAGTTTAGTAGCAGAATTGAGTTTGGTTCAGCTGGAATTAACTCTTAGATGTGATAGTCAGAGTGCTATTCATCTAATGAAAAATCAGAGATTTCATGAGCGCACAAAACACATTAATGTCAGATTTCATTTTATTCGAGATATTGTTGAAGAGGGAACTATCAAGGTCTAAAGGTTATCACATACGATAATGATACAGACATGTTGACCAAGATAGTCCCACTCGCTATGTTTGCACACTACAAGACATGGCGGGGGTGTGCATCAGCTAAGCAACTCCGAAGAGAACAGTTGTCAGGTGGTGGTGGTATGTTAAACCATGGTTTGATTCTTCTTGTTTCTTACAATGGGATTGCCCAATAAGCTTAGAAGTTTTGGCCAGAGTTGTTCACATGCACACTCAAAACGCAAACCAAGGTGGAGATTGAAAATGTTAGTTTATGTTTAGTCAACAATGGCATGCTAAAAATGTTGGTTTATGTTTAGTCAACAATGACATGCCAATTGGAAAAGTTGGTGAAAAGAGTTGGTATGAATGCTAGAAGGAAGCTTCCTCCTTTGATGTCACCCATGACATTAAGAGGAAGTAGTTTGATGTCACCAACGACATCAAGAGGAGGTCTTTACCTCAATAAATAGAAGCACTCCTTCATTTGTAGAAACTATTCCAAACAAATAAAAAATAATACATTGTAGTGAGTAGAGAATTAAGAGAGAAATTCTCTTAAGTGTAGTTGGGAAATCTCCCCTTCCTTTGTAAATAATAGAAAGGCAATTGTTCTATGGTGGACGTAGGATTATTTTGATTCGAACCACGTTAAATCTTGTGTCCTTTCTTTTACGTTTCGGCTAACACCATCTTCTCTGTTTTGGCAGTCCCCTCTACCTCTTCATATGATTCCCTTCTGTCGTACATTTCTTTTTGTGTTCTCTCCAGGTATTCTTTTTCAAAGTTTACACTTTTTTCTTTATTTTTACCAGCATCACCTATGATTTTACTCCTATTGTTTCTCTCCACAATGTCATTTGAGGTAGTTGTGGGTGTTATCTTGTTTGACTATCTATTGTGTGTATCCCCTACCAAATTGGTCGAGTTGTCCCCTTCTCGCATCATCCCTTTGGTAATAGCCAGGTCCTCCCCAGGGGTATCCACTTTCCCTTGATCTTCTTTAGCTTGCCCGTCATAGTTCGATTCAGTGAGTTCTTTGAGAAACTCTCCAACTACGGTATCCAGGGGTATTTGTATTTTGTTTTTTTGTTCATGTTCTTCAACTCCTTGCTCTTCTTTTGAACAGCAGCAGGCTTGAAGAGAACTATACTTTTCTTGTGTGGCATTACTTTTTTCTTTTTTTTCTTTTTAGTTATCTTGTTGGTGGTCTCCTCCTTGTTGCTTGAAACATCATTTGTTTTATCTTCTAGAGCAGAAGTCTACTCACTTTCTGAAGTAACCTTGGCTCTCTCTTTTTTTTTTTATGATTTATCCTAGTGTTAGGAAGTTTCCATTGATTTCTATCGTTGGCTTCCTTGCTATTCGGCCCAAAGCTAACACCTTTATTAGTAATTCCAGCTTCTCCTTTTCTTTTCTTTTGTTGTTCCGCTTGTTTGGTCTAGTTCACATTAGTTTTGTTCATTTCTGGTTCTTTTTAATTCCCTGCATCCCCTTGTTGTTTTTCATTGTTGGCATTCTTGTCTTCTGATTTCTTATTCTTGTTTTCCTTTTCCTTATGCCTTTCCTTCTTTAAAACTTGTGGCCCAAAATCTTGCAATTTTTACAATATTTGGGGACTCCCTCATATTCTAGATTCTGAGTGAATCCCTTAAGAGGATTGGATCATACTCTTGTCTAACCCACACAGATTGCAAATGCATCTTTGTTAAATCCACCTCCACTCTAACCTTGTCCATTTCTGGTCTGGTATCATAATCTGTGGCTAAGTCAATAGATACAGGGACACCAACTGAACTCATAATTTTCTTGATATAATACCATGTGTGGCAGTGGAAGGGGAGGCCCGGCGAAAGTACCCAAATTAGAACAATTGGGGAGTTTTCCTCCGGTCTAAAATCTGGTGTCCATTTTTGTAACTACATGACCATTCCGTCAATTTTATTTGATCGTTCGTACCACACCGTCTTGCAATCTTCATCATTAGTAACGTCAATGAAGACCATATGGAAATCATATGCCCTAATTCTAGCCTCCCCTTTTAGGGATATTTTTTTCTGCAAACACATACCTAATTCTTTCAATGCTTGGGCGATTTCGCAAAAACTTGCTAATAGCAGTAAATTTGCATTCTACCATCACGCCATAGTAATTAGCGGATTTGAAGATGATTGCCGGCATTTCGTTATGAGTAGTGATCCTTGCCTTGACATTCGGATCCCCCAATCGTTTATTTTTGAATTTTATTCGGGCTGCAGTCGCATAGTCGACCTTCTAAGAAGATTCTATCTCCAAGTTGGTCGCAATTATGATAGGGGCTATGGCCATGGCTTGACGTGTCGGTTGAGTGCCCGCCGGCGTGCCCATGGGATGGTGCTTGGCACCACTCTCCCCAAACAGGGGAAAGAAAGGATTCGTTAATTGTACGAAGAGGTCTTTTCAAGAAATAGATAGTAGCAATTGCAAATATCCAACAACAATCTTTGGTAAGAACACTAAATGTTTATATGTACTGTTCTAAATTTTTAATTACTTTTTCTAATCACGAAAAATAACTATGTGGCATTCTTGAATTTTCTTAGGTAAAATATTTCTCATAGAATCTAAACTCGCGCTAAAACATGAGAACCAATAGTTCTGTATCTTAGCCTGTTCAGACTGCTAATAGCAATTCACAAGAACTTCTCATATAAAAAAATTCTACTGCACTGATTGTCATCAAACTACCTAGCTTACTCCCGGGTATTAAATGCTACAAGATTCTCCCACACAACTATTTACAATTTAGTATTATCTATTTTTTATCTATTCAACTGAGCATTTTTTATATTATAGTAGATACAAATATGAAGTCATTTTCACTGGCAAGAATTGTTCCGTAATAAAAATTAAATCGCTCGAGCCAACATAAAAAATATTAGTTCTTACTTTGGAAGAGATTTATGATATTAAGGTACATATTAAGGTAAAATTCGAAAAGCCACCAATAGGTATCTGTTACTAGACGATTATTCTAATATATAAATAACTAATCTTATCCTTCAATAAGAAACTATTTCCCTTTTTAAACACGCAAAAGCAACTGACTAGCAAGTTATTCAACATTTAAATGAAAATATTATTTACAAAAAATCATAATGTACAATGCCAGAGAAGTTAATTATTTTGTCTCTCATAAACATCATTGGTCTCACAAATTCCATCCACCATCATGGATGTTGCAGAAGGAAGAAAACAGAAAATTAATTAAATTGGCACATTGGCACAGAGGAAGGAAAACACCTACACAAAACCAGCAAAAGCAATACTTCTTACAATAAAGATGAGATGGAAATGAAAAATCTTCCTTTGAGAAAGTGTTGAAAGATATTTGAACTTTCTATTTAATATGTGATTCAGTTATATGAAAAGCTAAAAAAAATAATTGACTATTATTTGTTGGTACATTTTCCTGTAAATGATCTTTTGCTACTATTTTGGGATGCGATTGAAGCCACATTTGCTGATTTTTTGAATGCGATTAATTAAGTCCGCTTTTGCTGCTTCTTTCTAGATGCTCATTTAGTCAGAATATGTTTCTGCGATATTAGGTCAATTTAACTGATTACGAATCAAACTCGTAATTACTTTTGACCTTTAAACCAACATCTACAAAAAAACTAACTTGTGCACCCTATTTTCTCCTAGCTATGTCTCTATAAAAATTGGCAGTTATTTCCTAATGATTGGTTATGATTACAATTGATTTAGTTCTAACTTTAAACATAAAATTTCTGCTGAGCTAGAAAGGTTGATTGCTGACAAATTTGAACATTTATTTTTTTGGCTGAAGAAATCATGAATATACAATACTGATCCAGAGAATTTGGTTGAATTAGTGTGGCGTGTTTGTGCCTATATTTACATAGGAATCACAACGAGGGAAACATCATTTCTGATAGATTATTTTTAGCTTGACTGCTTGAGAGATGTGATATAAAATTTAAAAACAGAATTACAAAAAAGGTTGTATTTCCTTCTCATGTGGGGATTGGATGAGAAGTTTTATTTTGAGTGAGATATGCTCTGTAATAGTTGAGCGAGGGTAGTAATTGCTTGCCAACTAGCACCGGTGGGACCCACATTTTATGAAAAATGCCCCTCTCTCCCCTTTCTCCTTTACCATTCCCTGCCCCACCCCTTTTCTCTCTTCCACTTTCTTCTTTTTCTTTTGTTCTTCCTCCATAATTTTTAAAGTTGACTAGTATTTTCTTTTTAATATGTTACTTTGCTTTATATGATATATCAATAATTATGTACCAAAATATTAAATTACTAGTTTAAAAGAGAGAAAACATCACATTAAAGCTAATGTGTGAATAACTAAATAAACTTAAATTCTTTAAAATTGTGAAAGTTGTATTACAAAATAGAAGGAAAGGTGAAATTTTTTTGAGCCAAAGTTTTGTTCAAGTAACATTTGAAAACAGTTTAGCCAAAAACTTTTTTCACGTTGTTTTTCTCCCAAAGGACCAAAACTAATTTGAGAAGTGTTAGAATAAAAATAAAAAAAGGAAAAAAATGTTAAGAGGGAAAAAGATAAAAAGGAAAAGAAAGGGGAAAACAAGGACCCCTCTTCTTCGTATCTGGTCTCGTCGTCGAAAAGAAAAGATCCAATTTCATAGTGGCCCTAAATTTTCTCCTCTTTTCAATTCGCTCTTCTCTTTAAAATTTCCAATTTAGCTACTAGCTGGATATGTTAAAGAATATGTATAATAGACACAATTTCTATACTTTTAATAAAATAAGCTTTAATATTTTATGAATCTGATTTCACATTTTTTTTGTTTGTGAGATTTTCTTCATAGAGGTAAAACTTTATGCTATAAAGTTATGGAGGAAGAAGAGGAAAGTAGAAGAGAGAGGAGGGTGGGGATGGGGAACGGTAAAGGTTAAAGGGGAGAGAGGGGATTTTTCATTGAATGTGGGCCCCACAGGTGCCATCTGGCAAGCAATCATACCCGCACTCAACTATTACGTGGCATATCTCACTCCAAATAAAATTTTCAGAAAATCCTAAATCGGGAAGAAGTAACCTTTGAAAGTAATTTTCGAAAGAAAAGTTGGGAAAATCATTCAAAAACTCAAATAGAGCATGGATACACAACAGATCTAAGAAAATTGGAGAAAACCTAAAATAGTTAGGGTTTCAGAAGAACCATAGAGCGAGAAAGGCTTAAAAAAGGTTTGATCTAATTTGGATAAGGTCAGAAATAGGCTCAAAAGACGAAGAGCCACCGGAGCAAGGTCGGAGGTGGCCGGAATCCTCGAATCGGTAAAGGTCTGAGTGAAGACCCTTGAAGTCTGGCCCCGAACCTTTGAGCATCAGGCATGTAGGAGCCGTAGGAGGTGAGTATAGGGTGTCCGTGGCCTGAGAAGCCATGGACTTTGGTGAGTTTAATGGTGGGGATGGTAGAAGGCAGTTAGGGTTGGAGGGGGAGTTGAGAGAAAACTGAGAGAGGAGGGATTCAGAGGAGGCTGGGAGATGGGAAATGATGGGTTAGTGTTAGTCACTTGAAGTTAAAAAAGGTAAGGATGATTTATGGCTATCGATCAAAATGATCAACGTCCTGGATCAATAGTAGGGACCGAATGGATCGTTTTGAATTGGGGCGCGAGTTGGGTCCAAATGGGAATGGGTTGGTTTATTGAATAAAATTGGGGCTATAATGTGGCTATAATTGAAATGTAAATGGGTTATACGTTAAATAGCCAATTTTACCCTTTTTATTTATAAAATAGTAAAATAATTTTAAATATAAATTGAAAGCACCGAACTAATTAAAAATATATAAATATTAATTTAAAAATACTGGAAATAAATTTATAATTGTAAAATGCTATTAATCATAATATAGGCTATAATTATAATTTTATGCAATTTAGCTTAAAAGTATCAAATAAATTTATAAAAAATATGCAAAAATTACCTTAGTTACATTGCGATGTAAATATGAGGATGGAAATAAATTACTCACCAAAATGATAGTTTTTTGCGAATAATTATTGGATTCTGTACAATTAAAACAAATAATAAAATAATTTTAAAAGCTTTAAAAAATTAGAAAAAATGTTAAAAAATTTTGGGCATACTTATATATGCATGTACATGCTATTTTGAGAATATTTTGAGTATAAAAAATAGATAGGGAAAAATTAGGTATCAATAGCTGCCCCTCTTTACCCAGGAAGGATGAAAGAGTTGTCGGGTAAAGATATAATGACCAATTTTGACCGAGAGAAACGACTTGCAAAGGTTTTAACCGAGCTCTGGTTCCTGAGCTGCCTACATATCCCTGGTCTCGCAGGAATCAGGTCATTTGTAGTCCGGGATACATCGACGGAATATGCCGATGGAGGTTTTGAAAAAGACGAACGTAATATTTAGATTGGGAAGGATGGTCAGAGACTGATGGGCTGCGAGAACCGAAGAGTGATTGATCCTGCTGTAATGGTCGTTGCTAGTTGATGTACCTGCAATTGAATAAAACAAGCATATCGTGCAAAATTTAAACGTGATGCAAGTTTCCATTAGACCATGAATGCTATCTTTGGACGGTTAGGATGTTGTCCTCGGACCATGACGTCTTGGGCCTTGAAACGCATAATAAAGGATTCGCAAGCTATGAAATGGCATTCTCGGGCTATGGCAATGGTGCCTCCGAACCATGATGCTTTTTAATAATGGTGTGCGGAATATAAAGTGGGGGTCCTCAGGCCATTGCATGGCGTTCTCGGGCTATGAGAATGATGCCTCCGAACAATGATGCCTTTGGACAGTTTGGCGGTATTTCAGCCCATGAGATGCAGGATTTGGCGGTATTTCAGCCGATGTAAAGCGTAAATACAAATGGCAATATTTCAGGCGACATAGGTTTAAATATAAACTGGCGATCTTTCAGCCGATGTAGAGAGTTAAATAAGGTTGGCGATGTTTCAGCCGATATAAAGCATAAATACAAATGGCGATATTTCGGCTGACAGAGGTTTAAATATAAACTGGCAATATTTCAGTCGATGTAGTGATTTGAATGTAGTTGGTGATCTTTCAGCCAATATGAAGGATTTAAACAAAATTGGCGATGCTTCAGCCATGCAAGATTTAAATAAAGCTGGTGGTATTTCAGCCGATGCAAATAAGAGGCAGCGATATTTCAGCCATGCAGGATGGAGACATTGCTTAGTCTCGGAAGGCCGAAAAGTAGCCTTATGCAATGCAAAGAAATGCAGGATAGAGACAGTGCTTAGTCTCGGAAGGCAGAAAAGTAGCCTTATGCAATGCAAAGAAATGCAGGATGGAGACAGTGCTTAGTCTCGGAAGGTAGAAAAGTAGCCTTATGCAATTCAAAGAAATGCAAGATGGAGACAGTGCTTAGTCTCAGAAGGTAGAAAAGTAACCTCATGCAATGCAAAAAAATGCAGGATAGAGACAATGCTTAGTCTTCAAAGGCGGAAAAGTAGCCTTATGCAATGCAAGAAAATGCGGGATGGAGGTAGAGCTTAGCCTCCGAAGGCAGAAAAGTAGCCTTATGTAATGCAAGAAAATGCAACATGGAGACAGTGCTTATTTTCGGAAGGCAGAAAAGTAGCCTTATGCAATGCAAAGAAATGCGCAATGGAGACAGTGCTTAGTCTCGGAAGGCAAAAAGTAGCCTTATGCAATGCAAAGAAATGCAAGATGGAGACAATGCTTAGTCTAGGAAGGTAGAAAAGGCCTTATACAATGCAATAAATAAGGTGAAGAGTAACGAAATCTCTTAGCTGAGAGGTGACAGCTGATAGTTAGTTATCCTTATGACCGTTGGGGAGGTCATGTGCCGATAGTACTTGTAAGTGAGTGATGATTCTGAGAGTTGTACTTCTGCAAAATATGAGTATGTAACCAGATCTGATGGTTCTATGTTTTGGGATGATTGCATTCAAAGAAAGATTGTGAGTTTTGTCAAGGGGAAGGTTCGTTTGTCTTCTCGTGGACTGCGCTCGTCCTACTCAGCTCTTGTTTTCATTAGGGAAGCGTTGCTAAACAAAGCAATTCTGATAGTAGCCATCCATAACTTTTCAAAATGTGATGTAAACACATAGCAAATAAAAAAAGATTTTCTTTTAGATGAACCGACAACTGCAACGCGGTTCAAGATATTGCGGCCTCTTTTGCTCTAGAATTTTGATGGTCCTCCTCAAAATGCTGCCCCAGTTTACTGGGCTTGTGTTTCTGACGGCTACGTGCGATGAATTGCTGAAAGTCAACTTCGAAATTTTGAGGGTCCTCCTCAAATTTCTGCCCCAGTTTCCAATATCGGGCGGAGGGGGGGGGGAGAATGAAAATTTTATTGAATTGTGACCAAACCCATATTGCTGCCTATGTATCCCCTCTTAAACGGGAATCAGGTCAGGCGTAGTTCAAATTACATCGTACAGAAATTATAATGATTACACATAATAGCGTTTGACTGTATCTGAATTGATTGGTTTTGGCCAAACTTCTCCATCCATCTCTGCAAGTATGAGGGCTCCTCCTGTTAGAACCCGATGAACTATGTACGGGCCTTGCTAGTTAGGAGAGAACTTTCCTTTGGCCTCATCTTGATGCGGAAAATTTTTCTTCAATACCAATTGCCCCGGAGTGAATTGTCTCAGCTTGACTCTTTTGTTGAAGGCTCTGGACATCCTGTTCTGATACATTTGACCATGGCAAACTGCATTCAGTCTTTTCCCGTCTATAAGGGCTAACTGCTCATAGCGACTTTTTACCCATTCTTCATCTTCATGTTCCGCTTCCTGCATAATCCTCAGGGAGGGAATCTCTACTTCGATTGGGATGACCATCTCGGTACCGTAAACCAGCATATAAGGAGTTGCCTTAGTTGATGTGCGGACTGTGGTACGGTACCCTAATAAAGCAAAGGATAGCTTCTCCTGCCACTGCTTGTGTTTTTCTATCATTTTCCTCAGTATCTTCTAGATGTTCTTATTGGCCGCTTCTACATTTCCATTCATCTGAGGTCTGTAGGCTGTAGAATTCTTGTGCTTAATCTTGAAGGTTTCACACATTGCGTTTATCATATCACTGTTGAGATTGGAACCATTATTAGTGATGATTGACTCTGAGATGCCGGACCGGCAAATGATATGGTCACGGACAAAGTCTGTCACAACCTTCTTAGTTACCGCCTTATATGATGCTGCCTCGACCCATTTTGTGAAATAATCGATCGCCACTAGAATAAACATGTGCCCATTTGATGCGGCAGGCTCGATAGGTGAAATTACATCCATCACCCAAGCGTCAAACGACCATGGTGAGCTTGTTGCATTGAGCTCGTTAGGAGGCACCTTTATCATGTCTGCATGAATCTGGCAATGATGGCATTCCCGAACGTAATGGATGCAATCCGTCTCCATAGTCATCCAGAAATAACCGACCCGGAGTATTTTCTTGGCTAAGACAAAAACATTCATATACAGACCACAGGTCCCTGTATGAACTTCATGTAATAACCTGGATGCTTCCTTTGCTTCGACACACCTTAGTAATCCCAAATCAGGAGTCCTTCTATACAGGATTCCTC
Organism: Nicotiana glauca; assembly: GCA_026770625.1. Lineage (NCBI taxonomy): Eukaryota > Viridiplantae > Streptophyta > Magnoliopsida > Solanales > Solanaceae > Nicotiana > Nicotiana glauca. The sequence continues at coordinate 70,396 of MU742693.1, forward strand.
CACTGTCAAAGAAGAGATTAGATAACCTCCGCAGTGTGCACTTCTGAGTAGTGTTTGCAAGTTCTTGATATTCTCCTGTTGATAGATACTTCTTAATTTCATGGAACCATGGTTTTCCATCAGCTTCTTCCTCGACATGAGCACAGTAAGCGGGTTGATCTTGGATTTTTACCGGGATAGGGTCAATGAAGTTCTTATCTAGATGTTGAATCATGGATGATAGAGTGGCCAATGCATCGCCGAACTCATTCCGAACTCTGGAGACATGCCGAAATTCTGTCTTTGTAAACCTCTTCCTCAACTCCTGTATGTGATGCAAGAATGGGAGTATCTTGGAGTTCTTGGTTGCCCACTCTTCTCAAACCTGATGTATGAGCAAGACAGAATCCCCGATCACTAGTAACTCTTGAATGTTCATGTCTATGGCCAGCTTGAGCCCCAAGATGCAGGCTTCGTACTCGGCCATGTTATTGGTGCACGGGAATCTGAGTTTGGCGGACACCGAATAATGTTGGCATGTTTCTGATACTAGGACTGCTCCTATGCCAACTCCTTTAAAATTTGCTACTCCATCGAAAAACATTCTCCAGCCATCATAGGATTCTGCAATGTCTTCTCCTATGAAAGAGATCTCCTCGTTAGGAAAATACATTTTTAGAGGCTCGTATTCTCTGCCCACGGGATTTTTGGCAAGATGATCTGCCAGTGCTTGTCCTTTGATCCCTTTCTGGGTTATGTAGACAATATCAAATACACTTAGCAAGATTTTCCATTTGGCTAGCTTGCCCATGGGCATGGGCTTCTGAAAAATGTACTTTAGCGGATCCATCCTTGATATAAGATAAGTGGTATAGGCACAGAAATAATGCCTCAGCTTCTGAGCTACCCAAGTCAGAGCACAACAGGTGCATTCTAGCAGGGAATACCGGGCCTCGTATGGGGTGAACTTCTTGCAAAGATAGTAGATGGCTTGCTCCTTTCTCCCCTTTTCATGATGTTGTCCCAAAACACAGTCGAATACTCCATCCAGCACTGCAAGGTAGAGCAATAGCGGTCTACCTGGTTCGGGCGGAACCAGGACTGGCGTCATTGACAGGTATTCCTTGATTCTATCGAAGGCTTTCTGGCAGTCCTCAATCCATTTAGTAGCGGCGTCCTTCTTTAGCATCTTGAAGATTGGTTCACAAATGACAGTGGACTCGGCTATGAATCGACTGATGTAGTTGAGCCTCTCCAGGAAACTGATAACCTCTTTCTTGTTCTTTGGCGGTGGCAATTCCTGAATGGCTTTAGCCTTTGATGGATCTAGTTCTATTCCTCGTCGACTTACGATGAACCTAAGCAGTTTTCCGGCTGGAACCCCGAATGCACATTTGGCAGGATTCAGTTTCAAGTTGTACCTTGCACATTTGGCATGATTCCGTTTCAAGTTGTACCTTCTCAGTCTGTTGAAGAACTTCCTCAGATCTTCCATGTGATTAGTGGCTTTCTTGGATTTGATGATGACGTCATCTACATACAGCTCGATCTCTTTGTGTATCATGTTATGGAAAATAGTAGTCATGGCCCTCATGTAGGTGGCCCTAACATTCTTCAATCTAAACGGCATCATCTTTTAACAATACATTCCCCACGGAGTGATGAAAGCCATTTTCTCCACGTCTTCTTCGTCCATCCATATCTGATGATATCCAGCAAAATAATCGATGAATGACTGCAGCTCGTGCTTGGCGCAGTTGTCGATCAGGTTGTATATGTTCGGTAAGGGGAAGTCATCTCTTGGGCTGGCCCGGATGAGGTCCCGGTAGTCGACAAAGACTCTGACCTTCCGGTCCTTCTATGGCACTGGCACAGTATTAGCTAACCATGTTGGGTACTCCACTACACTGAGGACTTTGGCTTTGACTTGTTTGGTAACTTCTTCCTTGATTTTCAAACTCACGTCTGGCTTGAACTTTCTGAGCTTCTGCTTTAACGGCGGACATGTCAGATCTGTTAGGAGTTTGTGAGCTACAATAGATGTACTAAGACCGGTCATATCATCATATGACCAGGCAAATATGTCCTCATATTCTTTTAAGAATTCCGTGAACTCTTCCTTTTCTGACGGTGACAAGTGAACACTGATGCGTGTTTCCTTGACATTCTCTGCATTCCCCAGGTTGACGATCTTAGTTTTGTCTAGGTTATATTTAGGTCTATTCTCAATGTCCCCGACCTCTTTAACAATCTCTTCTGGTATCTCATCCTCTTCTGAGTCCATATCTATTTGTTGTGTTACCTCGTCGCATGTCACATTCATCGGTTCATCAAGATAAGTAATAGTAATGCTATGTAAAATAAAGTAAATGGTAGAGAAAAACAATAAGAGCGGGATTTATAAGAAACTAAAATACTTTGATTAATCCCAAAATTGTTTTAAACATCGGAGCTCTTTTTCAAAATTTAAAGATAATACTGAAGGGAAATCAACTAATGAAAAGTAAAAATAATGCATAGTGCTTTGTTCAGCCTTGCTACCCCAAAGCTTTCTGGGCCTTAGTGGTTCTGATAAACCAATTGTTGAGGTGCGCTCCTCGGCTCACAGCTTGTATGGAAAAGCCTTCCTCCCCTTCCTCCTCGAGAATGATGTGACAGTCCATATCGTCGTCTTCTAAGAATAGCTTCTTCATTGCTACCCATGTTTCATCTTCCTCTGCCCATATAGGATGTTTGCTAGCTGGAAAGTCTGTTCCAGGTGTGGTATTGGGTGCTCCAATGGGTAGTAAGGGCCGCGTCATGGTGGCGACCCGTTCCTGAATTCTTGCCAAATATATCCGTACCCTAATCGGAAAGTGGTGTCATACTTCTTTAGTTTGATAGGCTTGGTGATTCCCTGGAGGTTCTTGCTGAGCCCTTTGCGAGGTTCATAACCGCTCCAATTCAGGATACTTTCTATCTTGTTATCCCACTACTTATCTTTGTCCACAGCGTTGAATTGCTCAATTTGGTGGTAGGTTTATCCTCCTAGTTTCCTTCTTCCTTCAATTGCTGGGATGGTTTGGAGACTCTATAACGGGTTACTCCCGTCACCAGGAATAATCACCTCTTGGTGATTCCACTCGAATTTCACTGCCTGGAGCAGGGTTGATGCTACAGCTCCAGCGACGTGGTTCCAAGGTTGTCCCATTAGTAAGTTGTACGATGCTGGGATGTCTACTACTTAAAAATCAACATCGAACCATGTTGGTCCCATTTGCAGACATAAATTGATCTCCCCAATGGTGGACTTTTGGGAACCATTATATGTCTTGACGTTGATAGCCCCATCCTTGATTTCATGCAGACTTTTCCCTAATGTTCTGAGCGTCACCAATGGACAGATGTTGAAGCTGGACCCTCCATCGATCAAAGTCCTGGTAATGAAATAGTCTTTGCATTGCACAGTGATATGCAATGCCTTGTTGTGGCTTAAACCTTCAGGGGGCAACTCATCCTCGTATAAAGTGATTTTATGAATCTCCAATATCTGCCCGACCATGTTCTCCATCTCTCCTCCAGTTATATTACTGGGTATGTACGCTTCACTGAGTATCTTCATCAGGGCATTCTTATATGTCTCGGAGCTTTGTAGCAGAGCTAGAATGGAGATCTGGGCTGGTGTTTTATTTAATTAGTCCACAACTGAGTATTCTTTTGCATGTATCTTTCGCCAGAGATCATCAGGCCCAGTTTTAATAGGCCGTCCAGAGGCCTGCTTACTTGATTCAACTAAGTTCTCCGGAGTATAAATTCTGCCAGTCCTGGTCATACCCTGCGCTGCAATTGCTTCTCTAGACCTAGTTTTTTCCTTCCTTCTTGCCTCAGCGGTGTAATCCCAAGGAACGACTTGTGTGTGGAATGGTGTTACGACTCATATTGTAACAGGAATGAGCACTCTTTTCTTGGGAGGAAACAGAACAACTTCAAATGGTACTTTTGAAGACCCAAACTCCACCTCAACTGGCTCTACGGTCCTCGCGGATGACGGTGTTTCAAGCTCGAGAGGTGTGTACATGTTTACTTTAGCATCCCAGAGGGCTGGATCTGTACTACAATTGGATTTAGTGTGATTGTTGGTTTCTTAGGCTCGTCACCTTCGGCAATTAATCCAATTGACCCTTTGGGGTCCCAATCATCTTCTACCTGGATCATGTGCACATCCCCACCTTTATGATCAGGCAAGGGATTGTTGCAAACATTAGGAGCAGGCTCCTTTTCTAGGATGATTTTTTTGTCAAGTAGAGCCTTAATTTTATCCTTCAGAGATCGGCATTCATCAATGGTATGCCCTTTCATGTCGGAATGGTATGTACAGGTTTTGTTTGGATTGACCCATTAGGAAGGATTTTCTGGAGTTATGGTAGGGATTGGGGTGGCATAACAGGTTGATTTGAGTCTTTCATATAGTTGGTCGATTGGCTCGATGATGGCGATGTATTGATTGGGAGGTCTACGGTCGAAGTTAGGGCGTGGCCTGGGGAGATTTGGCGGGCGTGAGGTGATTGGTAGTGAGCATTATAGGCTTGGTAGACGGGTGCAGGTTGGAAATATCTTGGTGAGGTAGCTTGATATGTGGGGGATGGAGATGATTGGTAAGCGGGTGATGGAATTTGGTAAGAGGGCGGAGGTGCTTGGTAATTGGGGATAGGCTGGTATGTGAGAGGGGGTGCCGAGTAGGCTTGGTATTTTACTGGGGACTTGGTTCTCCGTGTGACCATCACAGCACTCACATCCTTTTTCTTGAATGTGCCACCCGATTGTAGGGCTTTGTTGGTAGCCTGCAATGCCTCGAAATTAGTGACCATACCACTTTTAATGCCTTCCTCAATCCTTTCTCCTAGCTTGATGATGTCGGAGAATTTATGTCCCTCTATCAGCGCTAGCCTTTCATAATACTGTAGATCTTGAGCTTGGACAAAAAATCTATTCATCTGTTCTTCTTCTAAGGCCGCCCTGACCTTAGCAGCCTTGGATCTCCATCAAGTAGCATACTCGCGGAATGTCTCAGTAGGTTTCTTTTTCAGATTTTGGATGTAGAAGACATCTAGCGCATTTTCTGTATTGAATCTGAACCTGTCCTTGAAATCGGACGCCAGTCCTACCTAGCTTGTCCACTTCCTGGGATCCTGGCTAATGTACCAAGTTAGCGCATCGCCTTTCAAACTTCTCATGAAGAGCTTCATGCTAATCTTTTCATCTCTTCCTACGCCGACTAGTTTATCACAGTATGTCCTTAAGTGGACTCTAGGATCCCCTTAGTCGTCAAACATCTCTAACTTAGGAGGTTGTATCCCTCGGGAAGTTCGACGTCTGGTTGAATACAAAGATCCTCATAATTCAGCCCTTCAATGCCTTTGTTTCCTTCAATACCCTGGACTCGGCTAGTCAGTTTCTTGAGCTCGGCAGCTAGGTTTTTGATGAGAGAGTCTTTGTCATCAGACTCCGGTGTGTTTGTAATGGGCTGAGTGTACTGTGGTAGGGTTTCCACATAGATGGGAGTGTGGTGGGGATGATTATTTGATGGTTCAGGGATCGGGAATGGAGTGTTGTTGTGACATGTGTTGAAAATTTGATCAGTAGCGGGTTATTTCTGCGTCTTTGGGATGTTCTGTGGAGGTATGGGGTGTTGAGCATTGGGAAAGATGACGTCTGGAGTAGTGAGGGAAAATGATATGCTCGCCAAGTTCCGAACTTGGTCCAATTCTTCTTGAAATTTTAGTAACTTATGTTCGAGCTGGGCGGCACTTTTTTGGACACCTAAATACCCTGAGGAACCTCTACCCTTTCAACCGAGTTCTCCATTCTGACGTTGTTCAAATCTTCCATTTTTGCTTTGCTCTTGTTTTTAAGGATTTGGAGGATGAGGAGGTAGAGGGCCCTTAGATCTTGTGGAGTAGGATGATGATGCCAGAGGGCACAAACTAACCTTTTGGGGAGGGGAATAAAAATAAAAGTAAAACAAAAAGGTAACAAGTTAGTACGGATTCCGACAAAAATATTGCAATATTTAAACACATAACATAAGAATATAAATCGTGTCCTAAATCGGGTTCCTCGTTATGCTCAGGTGGGCCTAGCGACAAGTTAATTTGGAGAACTTATAATGCTAAATGCCTTATTTTATTGATAAAAATAATACAAACCCCGAAACGACACTAGAATTTCATAAAGTAAACACGTTACTAATGGCCATTGACCTTATTACATTCAAAAATGAAAAATAAAAGAGACTCCTAACTATTTGGTCCCAGAAGGACCTTCCCCAGACTCGGCACCTTTGGCTCCATCGAACAACTTCACCAGCTCACACAATCCCAGCAGTAGATAAGCCCTGGTCAAATGTCCTCCTTCATTTCCCTCAATGTTTTGGCAATTCTCGATCCTCCTGAAATGACTCATCTTTACGACTTTTGGTACGACTTGCTTTCTCTTCGCCTGCCTCATGACTCGGAGAGGGACATAGGGATAAGTTCCCCTAAGACCAATGAGTATAAGGAATGGAGCGTCCCGAGAGCGGATGATGAACTCTCCAGTGGGGAACCATTCGAACATCCACTGCACCTTGTCTTCTTTCAAGTTTTCAAACAACTCTAGCCATCTTCGAGCATCCTCCGGCTGAGCAAACATATCAGGTATATAGTTCATTCTCTTGGGATGGTGAAAGGATATATGATAATTCCACGGCCTTCGCGGAAGCTCTTGACGGTATCGACCCTTTTGGAGATGTTCTATAAGCCAGAGTTGGAGTAGTAAGTTGCAACCCTCAAAATGATGGCCCCTTGTTGACAGTTTTCCTAAGCTCGGTAGATCTCAGCAACAATTATGGGCACTATACTAAAAGGCTGCCCTCTAATCCCCTCCATTATTGTCTTGGTGACCATGGCTAGTCTGGTATGGATCCTAGCTTTCTTCATAGGAAACACTTTCATTCCCAAGAAGCAGAACATAAAGACGAAAACCCTCCTGTGGATATGCCCCAATGATATGAGGGGCAATTCATCTGGATAGGTGCGGTAGGACTTGCTATGATTGTACCTCTCGTACAAATAGTCGAAAGGAATATAGGAGTCCTTCAAACAAGTCAAATCTGAGTTTTTCTTCAACCCCATCATTTTGAAGAAACCCCTACCCTTGTGGTTTTCTAGCATGATCAAACCCGGATTCTCCCAAGAAATACCGGCTAACCCACCTATTTCTTCGAGAAATTGGGTTATTTCAAGGTCTCCAAAGTGAAATACTGATCTATCACTGTACCAGAATAAGGTTGCAGCCTCTATGATTTTGTTTTCCAGTTGAATTTCCAAAACAGAGGGCAAATTCCCCAAATACTTGCGAACGAGAGTCCGGTCACTGGAATGAAGGTTCTCCCACCAACTTAGCAACCTTGGGTGAATTTTGGTCACCATGCCAAACCTGGGGATTTCGTGCCTCATTTCTGCAAAACAAAGTGTTAGTCCCTTACCCCACTAGACTCGACTATTTAAATCAATAAGTAGCATAATGGCATTTAGTTCTCCAAATAAGTGCACAGAACATGGTGTTGTCCGTTTGGGTTCCAGGGGAACCCAGTGGACTTTGGACAAGGCTATCTTAAAGAGTCATTATGTGGACATCATAAATGACTCGACTAAGTTTGACAGTGATGCATGATCAATTAAATAGAATAAAGTTTCTAAGGGATGCTAGACTAGTACCCTTGAGCGAACAACTCAAGAGGAAAAGGCACGGAACCGTCGACTACACCGCTGATCGACTAGTTTTACCACAAATATGCCTTTGCCAAATTAAGAGGGGTAATAATATCGGAAGAGCGCAACCACTCATTAAGCGTTGCTATGGTATTTGTTTGGCATGAGTGGAATATGATGTTGAAGATGCAATTACAAAACAAATTGTCATGTATTTTCACGTTCATAAAGCTTACAATAATTGCTCAAAAAAATTTACAACGGTATTGAAGGAAAAAAGTAAATGACAGCATTAAAGAAAAAGAAACAAAAAGACAAGTTAGTTTCGAATAAAGGCATTAAACAAAGCAATAAAGAAAACAATAAAGTCACATATAACATGAAGTGGTAAAAGCCTAAAGAATCTCCAGCAGAGTCGCCATGCTGTCGACGCCCCCTTTTTCTCACGAAATCGGGTTTAGTCATTTGGGAAGACAACTCTATTCCCATTTGGGATTTGGGTTTTTGATTTGAAAAGTTGCCACCTAATGACTAAGTGCATTAGGACACCAAGGGTTTTGAGTTACAAAACCAGAGTTCGGGTAAGGGCTAGAAATTATCTCGAGGGGAAGGTGTTAGGCACCTCTCAAGATCCAGTAGTGTGGTTCCCGGCCATGTTACAATTGTGACTTTACAGATAAGCAATTAGGGCTCAAATAAAGGGGCTTGCACACAAGTTTAAACTCATTTGAGAAAAAGGATAAGGCAGAATTTTTGTGAAAAGTATTTGAATAACTTATAGGGAAAACAAGTGAGAAAACACATAAAGGGAGGGGAGTCCTAGGTTTGTAATCAATATGGATCACATCAATGCAATATCCAGCAATCACTCCTCATAAGAGGGTTCGCATATGATATTAGCACACCGGTCATCATATCCATATCTACCCTTCCCACCCCGTTAAGGTATTAAGCATGAAATAGTATCATTACTTATTGTATGCTATTACCCGTCCCAATCCTATAAGTCCCAGAGGCATATAGGACTACTAATCCTAAAGGGGAGGGAGTTTGGTGAATTTTGAGAGTTTTAAAGGATAAAATTCTAAGGTGAGATTCAAAACATATACAGCAAGTTTTGGGAGAGCAGGTAAGCAATATGGATCAAATAAACCTCCTAAAATTGAAGAGAAGCATATAGTTTAGCATGTCTTACACATATTGGTTTGGTCTGAATTAAATTAAGGCGTAGGATAGGTTGATTTACCACATATTTCCCAGATATGGAGTCCAAATTAGCCCTGCTTAGATGTAGTTGTCAAACACTGACACAGTTGATTAATTACCTAACTATTTGCCTATGTGTAAAACGGGACCTATAGGCATGATATCTATCAGTTCAGAGATGAAGGCATAAACTGATTACAGAAAAAGAATTATCAGTTATAAAGTCATAAGTTATGTGAGTATTAAACAAAATTACTACTGATTTTTGACTTAGGAGCGAGTGGACGATTCAGATTCATTTAGTTATCCCTATAGGCATGCTTTTCTATACGTGATTGATTTAGGACATTTGTAAGAGTGCAGGGGTCCTATAGGCATATATCTATATGATATGCAGAATTTTAATAACCACTTATGGACATGGTATTTATATGAAGTGCAAAAAAGCAATGAGCATGGTATCTATATGAGATGCTGAAAACCTATGAACATGGTATCTATATGAAATGCAGCAGTTTTAGAAGTAGTAATTCCCTATAGACATGATTTCCATATGAGATGCAGAATTTTGAAAGTAGTAATTCCTATGGACATGATATCTGTATGAGATGCAGAAATTCGGAAGTAGTAATTCCTATAGACATGATATCTACGTGAAAATGCAGAATTTGAAAGTAATAATCCTATGAACATGATTTCTATGTGAAATGCAAAATTTGAAAGTAATAATCATATGACCATGATTTCTATGTTAAATTCAAAATTTGAAAGTAATAATCCTATGAACATGATTTCTATGTGAAATGCAGAATTTGAAAGAGTAAATATCCTGTAGACATGGTATCTACCCCCTTTTGCATGCATTCAACCCTATCCCTTTCACTATCCACCCCAGTAGTTATTACAAAGTTATTACACACCAAATGAATCAGAAAAAAAAAAGTAAAATTACATCAGTGATTACATCTACATCAAATCAGCTAAATCCAGACTCAAAGTATAATAATATGAGATAAACCAACTTCCAAGATTAGATTTTTTTAAAGCCTTTCTCTTATTTGGGATGTGTCAAAGTTCCAAGGAACTTTAAGAACTCTATGCAATGTTTACACCCCAAATATCATTGCAGAACAGATTATAGTGCAGTGTGGAAGGGTCAGCTCTCAAATGTCTAAGTTTAGAGGGAACTCAAGGTCCCAAGATAAGGCTCATAGGAGAGGGCAGAACTTAGAAGTTAGGAGTAAGTGTAAGTGCAGGGAAGGGAAATGGAAAGCTGGTGGTCATGCCAAGCATTTTTAGGGTGCAGCACACCTCTGACCAGCTTGTCAGTTGTAAATTGGGGAGTTAGGACCTATTGAAGATCAGGTTCAGCCTTGGACAGCAATTGGGATGCTGCCAGGCTATTCCTTAACTCAGCATACATATGGGAGTGAGGATATGGGGATTCATAACAAGAAGGATTCAAGAAAGGAGTAGGCAAGGGCATACCCAGCAATGGGGCATACTGGCACACCCTTTAGCCTACTTAGGGGGTCAAAACTCAGTTCATGAGCAACAATTCTTGTTGCCATGCCCTGAGTCGCCACTTACAAACATATGGGGGTAAATGGGATGGGGAATTAGTGTTAACAAGAAAGTAAAGCAAACAGCAGCACATAAGCATTTCAATGTCAAATTCTGCAGAAAGTAGACGTAGGCACAAAGACTGTAAATAAACACATTAGGATGATGCTGGGAATTGAATCAAGACATACCAGTTTTTAAAAGAGATAAGCAAAAGAAAGCAGTAGTCTTGTGAAAGCCAAAGTGTAGACAAGAAAGTTCAGAAGAGGTTGTGAGAATTATAAGTGTGAAGTCTGAAGTGTATTCAGTTGTGTATTTGTGAAAAAGAGGTCGTGCTTTTTTTAGTGTAGAAGGCAAGAAAAAATAAGATGAGAGAATAGTTTGAAAATCGATTGTCAATCAATTACACAAGGTTTCCCTTTAATTAATTGATTCTGATTTCAAACGGTAAAACTAATTAAGGAACTAAATTAACCAAACACTTTGTGTAACATAATATAATAGGGGTAAGTACATAAAGGTATATTTAAGGACAATGTCTTGACAATACACGGTTAGTGCAAACAATACAAAGGAATCAGTTAACAACCAGCAAATCAGAAGTCAAAGATTTTATATGAAGGAACCCGGTCAGAAAAGGTTTTACTTAAGGAAGATCAGTAACAATCAATTAAACCTAAAAAGGGATTCTGATTCAATCATAGGTTTGAAAACCTTTTAAAGAAGGATTCAGCACACATATAAAGCACACATGCATGCTTAAACACAAAAGAATTTATCATGCTATTCAACGAAAGAGTCTAGTGTAGGAGAATCAAAATTGTATACAAACAAAGAAGTTCGAACCTAGTTCATAGACTCAGAACTTAGTCTGAAAGAGTCAAGGTTTCTATAAACCCTAGTTTAATCACAAGATTAAACCTTGGCAGACCCCCCAAATTCTAGGGTTTTCGCCTTTAACCAAATACAGAGGCGAAGAGGCAAGTAGTTAAAACAAGATCAGAGATCTCCTTCAGAGACTCATGAGAAAAGAAACAAGTACAGTAGAAAGTTCAAAGCAAACAGAGTGAAGAAACTGATTCGAAGCATAATGAGAGTTGAAGAAAACATGCTTTAAACAGGTCTTTTAAAAGAAACTTAAAATAGGTAAAGCAGAAGAGAAAACAGTGAACACTTAAGCACATGGTAGAAGGATACAATAGGCGAAGCATATCAGAAAAATAGCAGAACATAGTGGGGAAGCATGTGAGAATATAACATAGAAAATATAATAGAAGAAAGAACGGAACACAGTAGAAGAATATGCTTGATAAATGGAAAACATATGAACACAGTAGAAGAACATGCGTGGTAGGAAAGAAAACATATGAACAGACAAATACACACAAAGGAAAGGCAAAGAAAAGTCAGAGAAACATTTTGAGAATTTTCAGAAAACCCTAAATCGGGAAGAAGTAACCTTTGAAAGTAATTTTCAAAGAAAAGTTGGGAAAATCGTTCAAAAACTCAAATAGAGCATGGATACACAACAAATCTAAGAAAATCGGAGAAAACCTCAAATAGTTAGGGTTTCAGAAGAACCCTAGAGTGAGAAAGGCTTAGAAAAGGTCTGATCTAAGTCGGATAAGATCAGAAACACGATCAGAAGACCAAGAGCCACCAAAGCAAGGACGTAGGTGGCCAGAATCCTCGAATCGATGAAGGTCTGAGTGAAGACCCTCGAAGTCTGGCCCCGAACCTTCGAGCATCAGGCATGTAGGAGCCGCAGGAGGTGAGTATATGTTGTCCATGGCCTAAGAAGCCATGGACTCCGGTGAGTTTGAGAGTGGAGATGGTAGAAGGCGACTAGGGTTTGAAGGGGAGTTGAGATAGAACTGAGAGAGGAGGGATTCAGAGGCGGCTGGGAGATGGGAAATGAGGGGTTAGGGTTAGTCAGTTGAAGTTAAAAAAGGTAAGGATAATTGATGGCCATCGATCAAAGTGATCAACAGCCTGGATTAATAGTAGGGACCGGACAGGTCATTTTGAATTGGGTCGTGGGTTGGGTCCAATTGGGAATGGGTTGGTTTAATTGAATCAAACTGGGGTTATAATGTGGCTATAATTGAAATGCAAATGGGCTATACGTTAAATAGCCAATTTTACCCTTTTTATTTATAAAAAATAGTAATGATTTTAAAAACAAATTAAAGCACCAAACTAATTAACAATATATAAACATTAATCAGATAATATTGGAAATAACTTTATAATTGTAAAACACTATTAATCGTAATATAGGCTATAATTACAATTTTATGCAATTTAGCTTAAAAGTATCAAATAAAGTTATAAAAAATATACAAAAATTACCTTAATCACATTGCTATGTAAATATGAGGATGGAAATTAATACTCACGAAAATGATAGTTTTTGGGAATAAATATTGGATTTTGTACTGTTCAAACAATAATAAAATAATTTTAAAAGCTTTAAAAAATTTAAAAAAAAATGTTAAAAATTCGTGGGCATACTTATATATGCATGTACATGTTATTTTGAGAATATTTTGAGTATAAGAAATAGATACGAAAAAATTGGGTATCAACAGACTCGACATCCTATGAGAGACGACCTAAAGGCAGACGAAAGACTGTACGATACTTGCAATTGCGTAGGCCCACCAGGGGACATTAAGAATATTCTTTCAAATATTCCTTATACTTTGTCTTTTACTGCTTAGCAAGTTTTGATTCCCTGTATATAAAGGGGGTAATAACCTTGTAAAAGGGTCCCCAAATCTGGAGAAGAATATTATTTTACAAACGAGAAGTCTTCATTTTTATCTATCTTTCCCACTAGAGATTATTACACTTAGCTAAGATTTACCCCTTTATCTTCCATTGATTTGTTTGAAAGGGTTTTAATAACTTTGATTCAAACAATTTGGTATATATTTTTGCTCCATGTTCGACGTTCCAGCTTTCATTGCATTAATTTTTTATAAAGGACATGATATTCCCCTACATCTTTCAGTGGCTTTTATATTTTCCTGAAAATGTTATGCCAGTTGTCTATTAATTCCTTTTAATGTGAGCATCTGCCTAAGATACTTATATGAGTACTATCCTGTAGTAAACTGAGAATGAATCTTGCAGAAGTGACAGTACAACAAGATACCAAAAAGATTTCACAGAATTGGTACTTCAATAAAATTATTTGTCTTATCAAAAGAATTTCTCAGAGTTGGTTCTAGTTATAAATTTAATCTATCTACAGTAGCTTGGTTGAAGAAATTGCACTGGTCATGATATATTGGCATCGATAAGAGATTTTTGAAGAACTTACAGTTCCATCAAGCAATGTTTTAAGTTTTTATTTTTATTTTTAGTGGACTAGGAAAAGGAGTGGAAACTTTTGTGATAATTTTTGGAGGGGAGGGAAATTGCTGTTTATTCAAATCAATCAACATGCCTTAACCAAAAAGTAGTTGAGATTGTGTTCTGGTTACTTTCCTTAATTGATTAGTTATGCATCTTTTGTCTAATGGGCGTGGGTGCTCTTGTCGGACCATAATGGCGTTTTAGCCATCATTTCCTTTAAGTTTATAGCCCTCAATATGTATATCACTAGTAAACTAGGCTTCCTCATCAACAAAAAGAAATGTCTATAACCCTCACAGTCCAAACATTTCTGAAATGATGGGTCGCTCTAGGTGATCACAGCTATTTCATTAATCATAATGGACGTTGCCAATGGATTTCACATCTTTTTTTCCTTTACATTTGTGACATGTTAATGAGCAAAAGACCATGCAATTGCCTCTGTTGCTTTGTCCTGTCAGTATTCTGTGGTAAGCATATGGTCGATTTTTTACTTTGTGATTATGGTTCTGGAACAAGCTTGCATCCAGCCTTCTCGCCGTCCGCCGGGCCTGCACCCTCCATGACTGAAATGCATGCCTTATCTGTTCCTTTAATGAGGTCTGTTGAACTGCATTGATGTTAAGATTCTGTTGTGACTTATGAGAAAGAGTCCATGTGATATCTCTACCACGTTGTCCGCTAATGAGCCTTTCTTGTCCATAGTGTCCACTAATGAGCCTTTTGTGTTAAGCAATTACTTCTAGGTATTAGTTTTGCAGTGTGCTTGTGTCTCTTAAGCATTTATTGAGGACTGACTTGAATACTTTGTCAATGATTATGGTTGTATGGCCATAGCGGGTTCTTTCGCTTCCCCTACATATTACTGTATAATAACTTGCAAGTATACTGTCATATCTAGTTGCAAGTCATACATGCATGGTGCATGGATGATAGCAACAAGGACCAGACGCTTCCCCATCAGAGTGAGCCGAATGACTTTGTGTCACTTGACAAACTTGCCGGTATAATTCCCCACGATTATCCTTATTCGATCAATTTCATATTTTCTACTGGGACTATTTGGCTGTTTATTTCTTTCCTTCAAAGAACTTCCTTAAGTTACTCTAATTAAGAATCTGATCCTCTTAATCTTGGTTATATTGAAAGAGTAGTATCTTTTTTAGTTATTTCTGGTGACCTTTTCAGACACAGCTATCAGTAAATGGGACTTTTGGATGTTAGATAGGAGAATTTTCTGGTTCCTTTTCTTTTGATTTGTATTAGCAATCCAATTCTAATGGGATTTACTATCTCTTTTCTCAACTGCTATCATGCCTAAATCATATGAACAAAGAAGTCAAAGAACCCGTCGTCCTTAATTTATTGATGATTCCCTCGTAATTTAGAGGTCCTAGATCTTCTAAGTTTATTCGCGTATTTTAACATACTTTTCTGCTTTCCTTATTGAACTACTACATGAAACTTGGAGTGCTCAGCTGGCGACTAGATGCTGACAATTATGAAACTGATGAAGAGTTGACGAAAATTCTGAGGGCTCGCGGATATATTCTTACATGCGTATGTCCAAGTTATTAAAATGAATATGGACTTGGTTCCTGAAATGACCAAGCATTATGATATTCACAACAAACTTCCTTCAGGATTTTTGTGAGGTTTGCCCTGAAAAGTTACCCAATTATGAGGGATCGGAGAAGATTAAGAAGTTTTACGAAGAACACTTGGTCAGTGATGAGATCGGTTATTGTGTTAGTGGAATGGTAAGTGTAGGACTTATTGATTGGGCTTTGCATCACTATCCTATCTGCCAACTGTAGTATGGTTGTTAAAATATATACTGTGTATAAGGCTATTTTGATGTCAGGGCACGTAATGAGGCTTGGATTCGCATCTGGGTAAAGAAAGGGGCAATGATTGTCCTCCCTGCTGGAATTTATCACCGGTTCACACTTAATTCAAGCAATTACATCAAGATACTTAATTAAGAGATGCATGAGCCTAGGTTATTGATTAAAGAGTAAGACTGCGACGCATGCTGTTTTCACACCGTCCTTGCTTTTCCGTGTTCCTCTAAAAACATGATAAAGTATTTGGCAACTATGTGTTGCTTCTTCAGTTCGGTCATTATTTTGTGATATGTCAATTGCAATATGTGGTTCTTGTAGGCATTGCGTCTCTTTGTTGGAGATCCAGTTTGGACCCCATACAATCGTCCACATGATCATAAATTTGCTTGCCTTGGGGATCCTTGACTCATAAACCCAAGTCATTCCCTAAATTTAGTTGTTGGATTTCTAGAAAATTAATAACTGATCCTTCTCCGAATTGTTACCTTTCCTACTTCCTTTCGCGAAAATATTTCCAGAAGATAATTAATTATTCTCTGGTGTTGGATTGTCGAAAATATATTCTACTATATGAAGGAAAATGGTTTCTCTCGCTTTTTGGTGGAAGTCATTTTTCTTTACAATGACATCTCATTCTTAACTCCATATCACAATTCTAACCAACACTAAAATATAATTGTAAGTTGTAACGTAATACTTAAATATCTAATCAAAATAAGTACTCGATTTGTTAACATTATTATCAAACTTTAGTAAATACTTTAACCAAACAATGAAAAATATTTATATTTTTTAAAAACAAACTTATTTTTCAGAATTTTTTTTCTAATCATATCATGTGTTGATAACCCAGTTATATACTTTCAAATTTCAATAAGCGGGCAATTATTCGCTGGAATTCTCAAAGGGATAAAAGTTCGTTCAAAATTTACTGGGTGCACCATATAAAGCAAAGTTTTACCCGATAATGAAACTACGAACAGTCTAGTTAAGTTAGGGCATAAAGGTATAAGGAGATTTAGCTGGAGCTGAAAATTGATTTAATTTGCAGATTCTCACATTCAAGCTTGCTTGGCACAGCAATGCACACAAATTCAGGCATTAAGGTGGATTTCTGCCACTAGAAGATACAATTAAATTGTGTAGATGTAAATGAATGGAGCCAGACAGTTATTTGATGTTGGGGCATATGCTATTAATCAAGCATTTGGATATAGTATATTCTAATAATTATCATGGTTAAAAGTTCAAGTGGGAGATTGTTAGGATATATATGAATTATGGGTTTGGTTTAGATATAGTATTTATTATGGAATAATTGTGTCACGACCCGGATTTCCCACCATTGAGAGTCGTGATGGCGCCTACTATCGGAGCTAGGCAAGCCAAGCATTAGAACATTTTCTGATAACACCTCAACAATAATAATAATACGAGTCATTTAAATAAGAGCGAAAGTCTTAAAAATATAGATAACTGAAAACCAAAATGCAGAAGTTTAACATTCCTCTACCCAAGACTGGTATCACAATACTCACGAACTTCTACAGAATACTAAATACAAGGTTGGAATGAAACATAAGACTGTTTGCTTCGGTACAAATGATAACAAACTGAATAAAATAGAAAGGACTCCGGGCCTGCGGACGTCAGCAAGGCAACCTCGAATGTCCCTGGACTGAAAACTCGCTCCCAGAATGCTACTGCTACTCAAATGTTGCTCCAACACCTCGATCTGTGCAAAAAGATGCACAGATTGTAGCATCAGCACAACCGACCCTATGTGCTGGTAAGTGCCTAACCTAACCCTGGCGAAGTAGTGATGAGGCTAGACCAGACTACCAGATAAACTTTTGCAGATATATATACAAGTACAACAAAATAAAAGCGAAAAATAAATAATTTAAAGCTGGGAGGGGGAACATGTTTATGGGGTAGCAGATAAAACAGAATATCAGGAATGACAAAGAATCCACATCTGATTTCTTCAAACACAGAATAGGAAAAAACAAACCACTTCCACTTGTTTCAATTTCCTCTCACTGCACGCGTGCAACACGATCCCATTTCCTCATATCACGTAGTAGCCGTACAACTCGGTCCCATTTCATAATATCATGTGGTAGGCGTACCACTCGATCCTATTTCATAGTATCACGTGGTAGGCGTACCACTCGATTCCATTTCATAATATCACGTGGTAGGCATACCACTCGATCTCATCTCATAATATCACGTGGTAGGCATACCACTCGATCCCATTTCATAATATCACGTGGTAGGCATACCACTCGATCCCATTTCATAATAACTCGTGGTAGGTATACCACTCGATCCCATTTCATAATAACTCGTGGTCGGCGTGCCCCACGAGCCCATTTCATAATAGCTCGTGGTCGGCGTGCCATACGATCCCATTTCTTTCAACACAATACACAACATAATCCCGGCAAGGAAGAAATGTAATATAATAACTATCCCGGCAAGGGAACAAGATAATATAATAAACTATCCCGGCAAGGGAGATCCACCTATAACTAAACTTATTCAATTTCTTCTTAACACAATTAAGTCAATACTCAGTCTCAACAATTACTGGCTCAGCGTTAAAGATTTCCAACCAATTCCTCATGAACAACAATTAAGAATTCGATAAATTAGCAATTTAGGACTCACGGTCATGCTCGACACCAGTGTATAGATACTCATCACCATGCCTATACACTGTACTTGACAATAAGCAATTAGCAAATAAGACTTTACTCCTATTCCCTCAAGCCAAAGTTAGACCAAACACTTACCTCGAATGCTCCAAACTCAACTCAAGCCTCTAGAATAGCTTTACCCCTCGAATTCGGCTCCGACTCTGTCAAATCTATGAAATAATAACTTCACAATATTAGTAATATCTAAACAAACTAAACCCAATGCCTAAATATAAATTTCTAAGCTTTCTTCCCAAAATTCCAAAATCGACCTCCGGCGCGCTTGGTCAAAACACGAGGTTCGAACCAATTCCATGTTACCCATTCCCCCACGAGTCCGGATATATATTTTGTTTTTAAATTCGACCACAAAACGAGGTCCAAATCTAAGAAAATCAAAAAACCCTAACTCTACCTTTTTTCCCCAATTTCCACCCTAATCTATGTGATTTAAGCTTGGAAACATACTAATTAATGAAGGATAATGAAGGAAATAAATAGAAAATTACTTACCCAAGTGATCTTAAAGAATGTGGGCTTCAATGGCTTCCTAAAGCTTGGGAGAGAAGAGAGCTCGTGTAAAATTTCAGAAAAAACACGTAGCTATTCTGTTTTTGAAACATTAAAATGATTGGGCAAAAATGCCCTTCACGTTTGCGGGAAGGGGGCCGAGTTCGCGAAGGATAAATGAGTCAAGGCATCCCGAATGCGGGGTACTAGTTGTGAACGCGTAGAAGGATGAACTGGAGGTCCGGGATTTGCTTATCGCGAACGCGATGAAGGGGGAACCAAGGCTATGCGAATGCGGGGACTTGTCCGCGAACGCGAAGAAGGGAAAGCCCACTGGTACGCGAACGCGAGTTGAATGCTGCGAACGCAAAGAAGCAAATAATTGGGCAAAAATTGCAGAAAATCTGCTACATCTCCTAAGTCCAAAACTACCCCGAACACCTACGAAAAATACTCCCGAGCCCTCGGGGCTCCTAACCAAACACACGCTAATCCAACAACATCCTACGAACTTAATTGAGAGATCAAATCGCTAAAATAACATCATAATCAATGAATCGACCCTCAAAATCATCATTTTTTTCTTTATAACTTCATAAACTCCAAATTTTAGATATTTAGGTCCGAAACACGTCAAATGATGTCCGATTTCGACCAAATTTTACAGAAAGCGCTTAAACCATATATAAGACTTATACCGGGCGTCGAAACCAAAATACGAGCCGATACCAATATCCTTTAATAAATTTTTATTTCCAATTTTCTTAATAATTTCATAAAAATAATTTCACAAAAAAAAAAATTTCTTGGGCTGTAGACCTCGGATTTTGACTCCGGGCACATGCCCGAGTCCCATATTTTTTTATGGAGTCTCGAGACCGTCAAATCACGGGTCCGGATCCGTTTACTAAAAATATTGACCGAAGTCAACTTTAATCATTTTAAAATCACATTTTAAAATTTTTCACAGAATTTAACATATTATCTTTCCGGCTACGTGCTCGGACTCTGCACGCAAATCGAGGCAAGTAAAAATGAGGTTTTCAAGGCCTTAGAAGTGCAAAATGAAAGAGAAAACAAGTGATGACCCTTTGGGTCGTCACAAATTGTTTATTCAATTTTAATAAAGTTTTAAATAGATCATATATTAGTCTGTGTCCTTTGCTTATATAGCAGATGACTTAGTGTATAGAGTTTAGCTTATACATGGAAGATTAAATCATCCGTTCTTATAAGTATAAAGTTTGAGTTCACAATCTAGTGATGGAATTGGACAAATCATCATGGATGATTGTAGCACAAGATTAAATATAATTTATTTTGATCATGGGAATGGTTTAATTCCAACATCTTGTGCTAGTACATTTTGTATGTATTGAACGGACCAAATAGAGATAAATATTTTATATTGTCTTAATAAAATAAATTCTCTAGTCATTAAATGTACTTATACACTTAATTTTGATATAATTATTATTAGTTGTGTACATTATTATTGTTTTGATTAATTAAATGTGAGATTCTTTCGTGAGTCAATAGACCAGGTAAATTGGATAATAATAATGTACATTGGCAAAGTAATAGTTAGTTGATGGAATTCATGTCTCGGTTAAGAGATTGATGATACACCTTTATGAAAGCTTATAAGTTTGCATGTGTAAACCCGACAGGTGATTTTTGTATCCGACACATGAAATAAGATAAACGAAAGTCTAAAGATAATAATAAATAAATTAAATCGTCAGTAATTTAATTTAATTGATTAGTATCTGAATCTTAACATGGGAGTTAAATAAGATTTAATGGATGAATTTTAAAATTGAATAAGGAGTGCAATTATAAATTTTTTAGTGGAATAATTAGTAATTAATTATGGTGAATATTAATTTCGAAAATTATAAATTAATTCTATAAGTAGAAGCCTTGTTAATTAAATTTTGTGGTCTCTGCTATGCCTGAATAATAGAAAATAAAAGAATCTTTTTTCTAATGGAAAGGAAAACCTAGCAGGCTTTGGAAAAGTGTTTTAACCCTTAAAATTTGTGCTATATATACATAAGCCTTTCCACCTTGAGGCAATAGTCATCGTAGCCAAAATTTTCAGCCTATTTTCCTAGAAGATTTCGCCCACACGAAATTACTACTTCCGGGTATTATTTGGGTAACACAGTAGATGACCATGGAATGTTTGGAGATCGTGATCGTGCGGGTGGTGGATAATTCATTGAGTTGCCGTGGAATTGGAGGCTCACGTGATAATGGAGTTTTGTTTACGCTTCAAGAGGTAACCTGTGAAATCTAGTTTATGCTAGTTGTCTAAATTACATATGATTTTGATACTGGTATTACTTCTGTTGCATATAATAATTCATAAATTACGCACATCTAATTAGATAACTAGTTTTTCATAAAACAAGAAGATCGTGCTTATGTGCATTTTTGAATTACATGTATATGTAATTTTCTGAATTAATTGCACCGCTGTTTTGTGAATTAACTGTGCAAAAAATTTAAATTATTCTTGTAATCATGAGATATCTATTTTTATTGATATTTGATTTGGATGATCTGGTTATTTTTTTAGTGAACCCTAGTAAAATGCAAAACCTGATTTTGACCGAATTGCCGGTATTTTTGGAGGTCAGCGAACTTGATGGACTCCGATTGAATTGAAATTTGGTGGATCCATCAGAAACGACGTTGTAAGAAAACTTACTGCTTTAGCAGTTAATTATGGTGTTTTTCGGTTTTTAGGTCGTTTGGACTGGGTTTTGGATATTTTTCTATTTTCTGAAAATTATTTTTACTAATTATGATTCGTTTTTAATTCAATGGTTGTGGGTTGACTCTCCGTGTCTCCATGATTATGTATTGGTGATACAACAAGTTTATACATTGGCTATTAGTAAATAGACATATTTTTGTATTAAATTCAATAATAGAGGTGTAGGATTTTATTCACTAGGCGTCTTAGAAGGTATATTCGATATTGTGTTATGATATAATTATTTTGTAAGAAAATAAAATCCTCTGTTTGATATCCTGGATGACTAATGATTGCAGCGTTTGGCATATTTGTGCGTAAGAAATTTCTCAAATTTTAGTTTATGTTTTCATGCCCTACGTGATTACTAGTCTTGGATTTTCGATGAAAAATTTTATTCTCTGGTTTGAGGTTGTAATTCAGTGAAATATGACGATATTTTGTATGAGTTTTATGTTATTGACATGGATTTTAAGTTGCGGTCCATAATCTGCCATAAAATAATTTTATGAGCTACATGTATCTTCACTTGTAAATTGAGAATTTTGTGAGTAATAAATAGTTATCACTAAAGTGGTTTGTTTATTTCAACTCATGAAATTTTTTTTAATAATATTGTACATGTGAAATTGTGTCTATTCATGGATTGAGCATTATGATTAATAAGTAGAATCCACAAATATATTTATTTGAATCATGAAAATATGCTTAATGTACCATGTGAAAATTATCCTTGATAAATCTACATTAGTGGTGGAGGTTCCTGTCACGACCCAAATTTCCATTATAGATCGTGATGACGCCCAACACCATTGTCAGGCAAGCCGACATGGAAAAATCATTAAGTGTTCATTTTACTTTACCAAAATAAGTACCACATTTTCTAAACTTGAAGTTAAAACAAGTGGTAATCAGTAATGTACCAAAATAATTATAAAATTCTCAAAATAAATGTCTACTAATGTGTGTGCCAATACCTGGTATCACAAGTTATGGAAAACTAGTAGAATATAGAAAATAATAAATCCATCCTACTGCTTGAAATAGAATAGACAACCAAAAATAAGAGAGACTCCATCAAGCAGCTGAACGGCACATGAAGGAAGCAACTCACCGTGGAAGACTCGATCTATAATCAGGGATGCGCACCAGACTGATAGCCAGATGTACCTGCCTCATATCCTGTACAATTAAGTACAGAAGCGTAGTATGAGTACATAAACAATATGTACCTAGTAAGTATCTCGTCTAATCCCGAAGAAGTAGAGACGAGAGGTCGACTTGATAGTTACTAGGGTCAAATAATATAATATGGTGCTATGCTAAGCATGAAGGTCACAAGTAAATAACATATTGTCATAATAATTACTACATCATGTCCTTAATAATATCACAGTTAGCCATTTGCATTTCAAAACACTTAACAAGTAAGTCATCAATAATAATTCACATAGATGTCATGCGCACATTATGCCGAGGTCGACGGTTCGATCCAACAGAAAAGAAACTGTGCACTGCCAGAAAGTTGAATGGCGCAAACAATAGATACATTTATTTTTACCTTAGGCGATCGGCCCGATCGACAAATATCAGTTATCATCAGGAAATTACATGAAGGCACATTTATATTCAAATAAATTCATACAGGTCTTCAATGAATACATATGTTTACTTATGTTCATTTCCAATTATCTAATCCTAAATGATCATATTGGGAAGAAAGTATATAAGATATTCACAAATATGGCATGATACGGGTCCTAAACTACCTGAACTATTAACATAATAGTAGCTGTCACGACCCAAAATCCACTAAGGGTCGTGGTGGCGCTGGACACCGATGTCAGGCAAGCCAACTAGAATACTTAATGAAATTCTAGTTATAATAATTTTTAAAAATGTTTCTTTTATACAATTTAAACAAGACTCAGTATATTACTACGAATGAATAATGAAATATTTAAACAACTTGTAAGATTTCCGAATAAATCCAAATACATCCCAAGAACCCGGTATCACAAGTACATGAGCAACTACTGATAAGGAAAAATAAAATACAACCTCTGTCCGAAATACGGTGGACAGGGAATAAAATACAAAGGCTGAAAGGAACTACACTAGCTGCGGTCGCCTCGAATGATGCAGCTCATCTAATCCTAGAAACATCCGTGCAGCTACGCCCAGTAGGCTACTAGGGTATATATACCTGTGCAACAAAAATGCACGGAAGTGTAGTATGAGTACGTAATCAACGTATACTCAGTGGGTATCCCGCCTAATCCCGAAGGGGTATAGACGAGATGGTCAACTTTGACGCTCTCTAATGGTCCAATAATGATTCATCCTTAATAAGTATAAATTAAACAGTGGATTTATTTTATAAGCATGATTTTTAATCTAGATAGAGGAAACAAGTGAATACGAAATCCTTTCATAGAAAAATTTTCAGAATTCCTTTTAAATATAATCCAAATATTTTTAAGCCACAAAAGGGCAATAATACTTTAATTAAGTTCAGGCAGCAACACAAGCATGAACAAATCACACAGAGGCGACGACCCGATCCAACATAAATAAATGTGCACTTGTCGAGGGTCGACGGCGCGCCTATA
This sequence comes from Nicotiana glauca, assembly GCA_026770625.1. Taxonomy (NCBI): domain Eukaryota; kingdom Viridiplantae; phylum Streptophyta; class Magnoliopsida; order Solanales; family Solanaceae; genus Nicotiana; species Nicotiana glauca. The sequence goes on from MU742693.1 coordinate 94,675, forward strand.
GATGCATCTATTAATCTGCCGAGGCGTTCGGCCCATTCCAAAATAAACACACACAGACAGACAGTCAGTCAAGAAGTCAACATGGAGCAATAATCCAAGAAAGTTCGATTCTCTTTAATAATTTGAGAAAATGAAGCTTAAGTCATTTTAGAAATCCATTTATTAACTTAATGTGATTTAAGCAATTCAAGTCATCAATGAGTTCATAATTAATTCAAAAATATAACATGCTTTTAGGTCCTAGAGTACCCGGACAATAACATAATAGTAGCTACGCACGGACTCTCGTCACCTCGTGCATACATAGCCCCTACAAATTGGAGCACATAACCAATTTAACTCACGTATGGGGTAAATTCCCCCTCACAAGATTAGAAAGGAGATTTACCTCGCTCCGAAGACTCATAACTGGCATTCCACGCCCTTTCGAGGACTCCAATTGATTCACCATGCTCCAAGACTAGCCAACGGTAACGCAAATCCATTAATAAATGCTCAAATATTCGTTACAAACTAATTTATAGCAATTCCTAACTCCGATTGGAAAGTTGACCAAAATGCCCTTAAGCCCACGTGCCCGGAATCAAAACTTTTTCGAAGATAAAGTTTACCCATGAACTCATGAACTCAAATATATGATTTTCTATTAATCCTGTACTTAAAATCGTGGCTAAATTCCAAGAATATAATTTTCTAGGTTTTCCTACAAAACCTCAATTTTACACTAATTTTACATGCTTAAATCTGTACATAATTAATGTATTTGGCTCAAAAGTGATGGGGATAACTTACCTCAACATTGATGACAAAAATCCACTCTTGAAGCTCCCCAAAATCGCCCAAGCCATGAAGAAAATGGGAGAAATGAACTCAATCCCACGATTTAAATCAACCTCACTGCTCCAGGTACATCCGCTTCTGCGAAAAAGAATACCGTATCAGCGGTTCCGCTTTTGCGGACAATCCGCCGCTTCTGCAGCTTCCCCTGGCCTAGCCCCTTTTCGCTTCCGCAACGTGCCAACCGCATATGCGGTTCCGCTTCTGCGGACCTTTGACCGCATCTGCGGTCCTGCCCAATATACTCCTAACCGCTTCTGCGATCATTTCTCCGAAGATGTAGTCCTGCTTCTGCTGAATCTTGACCGCATCTGCGGTCCTCAAGCCTTGGACCAAAAACCGCTTCTGTAGCTCCCCGTCCGCTTCTGCGGTCAACCAACCGCAGAAGCAAAAATACCAGCAACCAGATGCCTCCAGCTCTCTTCCAAATCCCAATTTCGATCCGTTAACCACCCGTAATCCACCTGAGTCCCTCGGGACCCCAACCAGTCCCAAAACACATTACAGACTTCGAGGCCTCAAATCACATCAAATAACGCTAAAATAATCAATCGACCTCCAATCCAAGCTTTATGAACTTTTAACTTTCCAACTTCTATTTCCGATATTTTAACTTATCAAATCATGTCCGATTGACCTCAAATTTTGCACACAAGTCATATTTGAGATTACGGACCTACTCTAACTTCCAGAATTGGATTCTGACCCCCATATCAAAAAGTCCACTTTCGGTCAAACTTCTCAAAAACCTTCAAATTTCTATCTTTAGCCAAATGGCTTCAAAATGACCTACGGACCTCCGAATTAACTTCCGATCGCGCTCCCAAATCCAGAATCACCTTACGGAGCTATTCACATTCTCGAAATCCCAAGCGGGCATTGATAACACTGAAATGCACTTCAAACCAAACTTATGAAATTCTTCCAAAATGCTAACTTCCACAATAGGCGCCAAAACGCTCCCGTGTTATCCAAAACCCAATATGGGCATACGCCCAAGTACGAAATCATCATACGAACCTGCTGGAACCTTCAACTCTTGATTTCGAGGTCATTTACTCAAAATTCCAATCTTAGGCATTTTCCCCAACTCAAGGCTTCTGAAATGAGAATTTTCATTCAAATTTAACTCCGAACTTCCTAAATTTCAATTCCGACCATACACACAAGTCATAATACCTGAAATGAAGTTGTTGATGGTCTCCGACTACTGAACAGAGCACTAGTACTCAAAACAACCGGTCGTCTTGTTACATTCTCTCCCACTTAAACATACGTTCGTCCTCGAACGTGCTGAGAACTATACGGAAGTAGTCTGAAATCACTGTTTAGCACCTCATGCACCTTCCCGTGCTACCACAACTTAGCTGAGCACATTAGCTCGATTAATTTTGAAGATATTCCTTTTTTATTCAAGCAAACTAGCCTTAGAGCCCGGTTCCAACATCCGAAATCCTATGCCAGGCCCTGTTTCCAACATACAACCACCATATCAATCACTACACGCTGTACTCAAATATGACTGCCTAACTTTGCTAGATTCTTACTTGCAACACAGTCCACGGGATCACCATAATATTTTCTGATCAACTTAGCCAAAAATTTAACAAATCAGATGCTCCCATTGCACTTTATGACACACAAGTCTTACTCTAACTCTTACAATACCACCACGACCGATGAGATGTGCCCAAATTCATAATCAACTACCGAGTCAACCAATCATTGAGTCTATACTTCTGACAAGAAACATTACCATATTCTAAACCTAATAATGACCTTTGCTCCTTAATATACTTCATATAATCAGATTGCACTGATCTTAAATCCCATAATCTCGTCTCACCCAGTACGAACTGCTCAGGCAAATAGCCACTCCGAATGCGGTCAAAAGTCTCATATGACACCATAATATGCCAATAGGCCACCAATCCGAATATAACACAAACAGGAAATCGAACTCTGGAAGGAATTACCTAACCCCATCACTAATATGGACTTTATTTAGAAGATAGGAAGTGAAACACACAAAAAATAGCATATAGAAAACTAGACTCGACATCACACTGCTGCGGCACGCAACCCGATCCAAATAAAATATCCATGGCGGCGTGCCACCCGATCCACACATAGATCTCACAGAAGGAGATTGCACTTCGAGCTAAATCTGCTCATTACAAATAAAAATATCGAATTTTGATTGCAAGCATGTTAAGTGCATAATACTATCCTTGAGAAAACACATAGCACTATTGGCTACAAAACTCAAGCACAACTGAGGTGCGGTACAAGATCTGAATCTCAAGAGCCATTTTGCTCATAATACGACATTCCCACGCGGGTCCTCAACACATACATAATATTTCAGGCCGTCTCACAACTCACACAATATAATGTATCACTTCATGAAATATCTGACAACGAGATGACACCCTGACTACTCCATAAGAAGCGCATTGCTGAAATGAAAATAACTGGCCTGTCATAGAGCCCATATACACATTTAAACCCATCCACCGACCTCAAGCCGATCCTGATCACATCAAAGTAAGCTAATAACCTTTCAAAGGTCCATACTAATTTCCTTCTTCTAATAACACACAAGAACAACCATCATAACATGAGAAAACCTCCTCCGTTCATAACCCAATAAACAAAGTGCCCTCCAGGCATAAATTCCCAAAGAAATGATATTACCCAAATTCCTCATACTTGATTTAAATCTTTATTCAAACAAGTGGCTACATGCCACACTGGTACAATCTTCCCGTGGAACACGTTCCCACAATCTTCCGAAATAAATAACGGGTCCGCACATCTAAACCATCGACCGCACTAACGCTGAAGAGCGGTCAAGAATCCTTAACCAGGATACAAAGCCTCTTTCACAACACATCGATCTTAGGTGATGCTGAAGACAATACCAATTTACTTTAATCGTTCAACCCTTTCCTTGCTCATTCGAGCCCGTGACATCCTTATCAACACCGAACTGCAACCTCGACCCTCACTTCAAATTTTTATACCTCTAACCGCACCCAACGTGCCAATATACGATAGAACACAATTTTTGTCATAACTCCGAAATCATTAATATTATAATACTTTATCATATACGAACTTTTCGCTTAACCCACTTCAGGAGATTCATAGTAACACACATGTAAATTCCCATAATTGTAGGATATGTAAATCTCTAAGTAGTGGCCCAAGCCACCATATTCTTTCCGGAATCCGCTTCCACTTAACAAGCCATAACAGAAGAATGCTTCCGAATAACATCAATTACAGCAGCCAACAAACCTCACACGTACCGCCACAAATCATACGTATAACTCGATCATACGGAATGAACTGATCACTGGCCTCAATATGCCAGTTCAACTGTGGCTAATCAATCTACTTTCTTCCAATTTATCCTTGCTTGACATAGAATTAAGACTAAGTCCATTCAACACAAAATATACTCCATCTACACTCATCCCGAGTGACCTTGAATCACGGAACCATGCTGCCTCAAATCTCATGAATTATTTCACATTTCTCAAATGATACACCACAAGGTAACACATCATAGAACATTCTGGGCACCTTCTCATAAGCTGCTACAAAGCTTGATTCTTAGTTCTACTTATAGGCTTGAAATCATTAGGTACCACACTTTATCTTTTGAGTTCCACTAGGACCGTTGCTGAGAGCCACCCCTCTGACTTGGTCCAGAATATAATCAACCCCACGAATCTTCTAGCATATTAATACCCTCTCAACGAAGCACTTGGCAAAACCATTCCCCTTTAAACCCGCTTCTTTAATAATTCCTCTGCTCAAATTACCACTTATGGTCTTTTCCCATAATTGAAATAACCTATCGATATGCAGATAAACGGAAACCTCGCAAGTAGTTAACCATGCAACCCAATCTTAGGCAGTGGGACTCTCCCACTTAGCTTGAAGGCACTATTACACAACTCTGGAACTCACCAGAATTTTTTATCTCTTGTTGACATAACCTTAAGAAATCATCCGTTGCAAATTCTCAGAAATCTTTCTGCAAATCCCTATCTTTCGTATTCTGAATCATCAATCATATTTGCACGACCAATCTATTTGTTGGATAACCAATGTAACTCTCTACAGAAGCTTTTCCAACCACGCGACCATTAATTTACTCACGGGAAACAACCCGCCTGCGAAAATCACTTCCCGACACCTTCCAAATGCTCCTGCATGGGATACAATGACTATGACATCAACAACCAAATCCTGATTCCAAGCTCACTCTCTAGCTGCACCAGTCCGTTCACTCCTCGTGGACATCAATTAGATGTGTGGCAACACCTTTCCAAATTCAGAGTTATGCAACGTCCTTCTTTATTCCAAGCATCTCCTTTCCGTTATACCAAATCTCCTGCCACATAATGGCCCATACCTCAATTTACATCCGCAAACTTCAATGGCCAGTCGCTAAAATCCTAGATCATTCCAAACTCTCCTTTGGCGCGTAGTCATCGTACTACCAAGCCCACAAGCAACATCTTCCACTCTCCTACTTTGGGCAAACTCGCTTCTTTAATCACCCACTTGACCTTTGCTTCATATACCTGGCCTTCTAAGAAATTTTGACACTACCTGACACTTTCACACGTCTTTCCTCAAATTTTGCTGCTCATTTGCTGCCTTAAATAAACTCTATCTTCGCGACACTTAAACCCACAATAGATGCTAACTTTTTAAACCTTTCCAAAGGTCATCTTTATCGATCCGTCAACATTAGAAATCCTAATTCGATCTTAAACCACTACACCATGCGATATCTGACAGTTGTATTTTCAATACTATTTCACAATATCTTGCCATAAAGGTGAATTGTAGCAGATTGTAACACCAACAAACTTAATACGTTCCATTAGGACAACGACACCCTCTCATAAAAGAAAGCTCTACCACGCTTGCAAATAACAAGCTTCATTACTTCCACCAGCCCACATCTGAACATTCTCAGTCCGACTACCTTTCCCCTGCCGGGAATAAAATACTGAATCCCTTGATTACACGCTGAGTAAACCTCCCTTAAATTCATTCACTGCCCCGACACGTGGGCAAACATCCTACCATCACAACAACACTATGGAATAATTGTTCATATGCATCATGGAAATCTGTGCCTAGCCTCAAGACCCTTAGAAGTTCTGTTACTGAGCTGAAACAATAGAATACCCCTCCATAGTGCTACTATAATAGTCCAATCAACTATACCAGGAGAATCATCTTGCACCACATTTGTAGTGCCCTTACAATCTTTCAATTTTTGATTTATAACAAGCGCTCACGCAAAATTGAGTAGGAAGAAATCAAAGGCATAAGCATAAAAGGAATCGAACCGCACGTTAAGGAAATCACGAAGGGAAGTACTCCTAACAGCCATGTAGCCTCCCGAGGATAAGTACAGACGTTTCTGTACCAATCCGCGAGATTCTACTAGACTTGCTCATGACTCGTGAGACCGACGGGAACCTAGTGCTCTGATACCATGTTGTCACGACAAAAATCCACTACGGGTCGTGGTGGCACCGGATACCGATGTCAGGCAAGAAAACTAGAATACTTAATGAAATTCTCGTTATAATAATTTTTAAAAGCATTTTTTATACAATTTAAACAAGACTCAGTACATTCCTCCGAATGAATAATAAAATATTTAAACAACTTGTAAGATTTCCGAATAAATCCAAATATATCCCCAGAACCCGGTGTCACAAGTACATGAGCAACTACTAATAAAGAAAAATAAAATATAACCTCAGTCCGAAATACGGTGGACAAGGAATAAAATACAAAGGATTAAAGGAACTACACTAGCTGCGGTCGCCTCGAATGATGCAGCTCACCTAGTCTCAGAAACATCCGTGCTGCTATGCCCAGTAGGCTGCTAGAGGTATATATACCTGTGCAAGAACAATGCACAAAAGTGTAGTATGAGTATGTAATCAACGTGTACTCAGTGAGTATCTCGCCTAATCCCGAAGGGGTAGAGATGAGATGGTCAACTTTTACGCTCTCTAGGTCCAATAATGATTCATCCTTAATATGTATAAATTAAACAGTGGATTTATTTTATAAGCATGATTTTTATCCAGATAGAGGAAATAAGTGAACACGAAATCCTTTCATAGGAAAATTTCCAGAATTCCTTTTAAATATAATCCAAATATTTTTAAGGCACAAAAGGGCAATAATAACTTAATTAAGTTCAGGCAGCAATACAAGCATGCGCAAATCACACCGAGGCGACGTCCCAGTCTAAAAGAAATAAATGTGCACTTGCCGAGGGTCGACGACGTGCCTATAGATGCATCTATTAATCTGCCGAGGCGTTCGGCCCGTTCCAAAATAAACACAGACAGACAGATAATTAGTCAAGAAGTCAACATGGATCAATTATCCAAGAAAGTCCGATTCTCTTTAATAATTTGAGAAAACGAAGCTTAAGTCTTTTTAGAAATCCATTTATTAACTTACTGTGATTTAATCAATTCAAGAAATCAATGAGTTCACAATTAATTCAAATATAACATGCTTTTGGGTCCTAGACTACCCAGGCAGTAGCATAATAGTAGTTACGCACGGACTCTCGTCACCCCATGCGTACGTATCCCCCACAAATAGGAGCACATATCCAATTTAACTCACTTATAGGGTAAATTCCCCCTTACAAGATTAGAAAGGAGACTCACCTCACTCCGAAGACTCATAGCCGACATTCCACGCCCTTCTGAGGACTCCAATTGATTCACCACGCTCCAAGACTAGCCTACGGTTATGCAAATCCATTAATAAATGCTAAAATATTCATTACAAACTAATTTATAGCAATTCCTAACCCCGATTGAAAATTTGACCAAAACGCCCTCGGGCCCACGTGCCCAGTAATCCAAAGTTTTTCAAAGATAAAGTTTACCCATGAACTTATGATCTCAAATATATGATTTTCTCTTAATTCCATATGCAAAATCGTGGCTAAATTCCAAGAATATAATTTTCTAGGTTTTCCTCCAAAACTTCAATTTTACACTAATTTTACATGCTTAAATCCATACATAATTAATGTATTTAGCTCAAAAGCGATGGGGATAACTTACCTCAACATTGACGACAAAAATCCCCTCTTAAAGCTCCCCAAAATCGCCCAAGCCATGAAGAAAATGGGAGAAATGAATTCAATCCCATGATTTAAATCAACCTTACTGCTCTAGGTACTTTTGCTTCGGCGAAAAAAAATACCGCATTAGCGATTCCACTTTGACGGACAATCCACTGCTTCTGCGGCTTCCCCTGGCCTAGCCCCTTTCCGCTTCTGCGACTTGCCAACCGCAGATGCGATTCCTCTTCTGCGGACCTTTGACCGCATCTGCGGTCCTTCCCAATATACTCCCAACCGCTTCTGCGATCATTTCTCCACAGATGCGGTACCGCTTCTTCGGAACCTTGACCGTATCTGCGGTCCTCAAGCCTTGGACCAACAACCACTTCTGCGGCTCCCCATCTGCTTCTGCGATGCCGCTTCTGTGGTCAACCAACCGCAGAAGCAAAAATACCAGCAACCAGATGCCTCCAGCTCTCTTCCTAATCCCAATTTCGATCCGTTAACCACCCAGAATCCACCCGAGGCCCCCGGGACTCCAAACAATCATACCAACCAGTCCCAAAACACATTAAGGACTTGCTCGAGCCCTCAAATCACATCAAACAATGCTAAAATGATCAATCTACCTCCAATCTAAGCTTTATGAACTTTGAACTTTCCAACTTCTATTTCCGATATTTAAACCTATCAAATCATGTCCGATCGACCTCAAATTTTGCACACAAGTCATATTTGATATTACGGACCTACTCCAACTTCCGAAATTGGATTCTAACCTTGATATCAAAAAGTCCACCTCCGATCAAACTTCACAAAAACCTTCAAATTTCTATCTTTAGCCAAATGGCTTCAAAATGACCTACAGACCTCCGAATTCACTTTCGATTATGCCAAGTCCAGAATCACCTTGCGGAGCTATTGACAGTCTCGAAATCCCAAGCTGACATTGATAACACTGAAATGCACTTCAAACCAAACTTATGAAATTTCTTCCAAAATGCTAACTTCCACAATAGGCGCCAAAACGCTCCCGGGATATCCAAAACCCAATCTGGGCATACGTCCAAGTCCAAAATCATCATACGAACTTGCTGGAACCTTCAACTCTTGATTTCGAGGTCGTTTACTCAAAATTCCAATCTTAGCCATTTTCCCCAACATAAGGCTTTTGAAATGAGAATTTTTATTTAAATTTAACTCCGAACTTCCTGAATTTCAATTCCGACTATACACACAAGTCATAATACCTGAAATGAAGCTGTTCATGGCCTCCGAACTCTGAACGGAGAGCTATTACTCAAAATGACTGGTCAGGTCATTACAGTAGCTAAGCACAGACTCTCTTCACCTAGTGCGTACGTAGCCCCCGCATTTAGTGGTAAATTATTCAACTATTACTCTTATAGGGACAATTCCCCCTTACAAGGTTAGAAATGAGACTCATCTTGTTCTAAAGTGTACTTCCAATGCCAAGAACGTGCTCAAACTCTCAAATTTGGAGCTGAACGATCCAAAACTAATTAAACGAGGTAGGAACTAGTCAATACAAGCTCACAAGATCGCATTCTAACTATCAAAGCAATTTCCCAACCTTAAATACTAGTTTCCTAAAATCTGACCCTGGGCCCACGTGCGCGGATTTTGAAATTTCTTGAAGAAAGTTGTTCTTTATAACCTAAGGATCATTATTATATGATATCTAATGCATTTCATAACAAATTTCGTGGTTAAGTCAAAATTTTATCAAAACCCTAGGTTTTGCTCTAACCTCATGGTTTTACCTTAATCTTTATATGTTAATCTACCTAAGACTTAAGTATTAAACCAGAAATAGGTAGGATAAACTCACCTCAAGATGCTAGGTGAAAGTCCTCTCTGAAGAGCTCCAATATTGCCCAATGGGTGAGTGAAAAATGGCCAAAATGGCTTAGAGCCCGTATTAAATGAAGCTCACTGCTTCAGTGATTTCCGCATTTGTAGTTAGGTGACCAAATCTGCGATCCCGCTTCTGCAAGAGGAAGGCCATATCTGCAGAATTGGCCAAGCAAGTTGGGACTACTTTTGCGGTCTTGAAGCCGCTTCTGTGGCTAATAAGCCGCTTCTGCGGCTTTGGCTTTGCCTGCCTTGGCCACATATGCGAGAGGACGACCGCTTCTGTGGTCTCGCACTTGCGACAGACCAACCACATGTGCAGTTATGATGGCAACCTGAAGCTTCAACTCTTCCCAAATTTTTTAACTTCACTCGATCCTTGTCCGATTCACGCTCGGGGCTATTGGGCCCCGCCCGAACATACCGATAAGTTTGAAATCATGAAACGTACTTGCTCAAACATTCGGAACAACCGAAACAACTCTAAATCTAAGAATCACTCCAAAAACCAATTTAATCAAACTTCTGAACTTCAAGTTCTTCAATTCACTCCTAACACGCCGAAACGTGATTATACTACTCAGATTGACAACAAATTTTACGGGCAATTCTTAAAAGTTATTTTAGTATTGTACCGGGCTCCAGAATTAAAATATGGGCCCGATATCAATATGATCAAGCATTACCAAACTTTATTAAATTCTTAGAATTTCAATTTTAACAATTTCTAACAATAATTCATTACTCGGGCTAGGAACCTCGAAAATCAATTCTGGGCATACGCCCAGGTCCCATATTTTCCTACAAACCCTCAAGCTTAGACTTTTAAGAAAATCTTAAGGACTCAAGTGAGCTTATTTCAACCCAAACTCTTCTAAATCCCGAACCAACCATCCTCGTAGATCATAGATTAGTTAAAGCAAGTGCGGGAAGTTTTATTTAGGGGGAATGAGGTTCTAAAAAGCAAAACAACTAGTCAGGTTATTATATTCTCCACCTCTTTAACAAACGTTCATCCTCGAATGGACATAGAAAAGTACCTGAGGTGTTGAATAAAGGTGGATATCTGTTTTGCATGTCCTTTTAGGACTCCCAGGTCGCCTCCTCGGCTGGTTGGCCTCTCCACTGGACCTTCGCCGCTGAAATCCTCTTGGATCATAACTGGCGATCCTGTCTATCAACAATGGCAATTGGCTCCTCCTCATAACCCAAACTCTTATCCAGCTGAATAGTACTAAATTACAACACATGGGACAAGTCGGCATGATACCTCCGAAGCATGGACATGTGGAAAACTAGATGAACTCCTGATAAGTTGGGGTTAAAGCAAGCTCGTCAGCAACCTCTCCAACTCGCCTCAACACCTCAAATGGGCCAATGAATCTTAGGCTGAACCTTCCCTTATTCCCCAAACTTCATAATACCTTTCATTGGCGAGACTTTCAAGAGGACCTTCTTGCCAACCATGAATGATACATCACACGCCTTCTGATCCTCATAATCTTCTACCTGGACTGAGCCGTGTGAAGCCTTTCTTGAATCAACTTCACTTTATCCAAGGCATCTTTCACCAAATCTTACCATACAACTTAGCCTCACCTGGCTCAAACCACCCGATAGGAGAACGACATCGCCGCCCATATAAAGGTTCAAATGGAGCTATCTCGATGTTGGACCGGTAGCTGTTGTTGTAAGCAAACTCTGTCAAAGGAACGAACTGATCCCACTACCCTCCAAAGTCAATCACACATGCTCTAAGCATATCCTCCAAGATCTAGACTGTCCGTTCTGACTGCCTATTTTTTTGTGGATGAAATGTTGTGCTATGCTCCACACGGGTCCCTAACTCACTCTGAGCAGCTCTCCAAAAATGGGCAGTGAACTGAGGGCCTCTATCTTACATGATGGAAATAGGCACACCGTGCAGCTAGACTATCTCTCGAATGTAAATCTGAGCCAATCTCTCTGAAGTGTAAGTAGTCACTACTGGAATAAAGTGTGCCGACTTGGTCAACCTGTCAACTATGGCCCAGACTGCATCAAACTTCCGCGAAGTCCGGGGAAACCCAACTACAAAGTCCATAGTAATGTGCTACCACTTGCACTATGGTATAGGCATCTGCTGAAGGAGGAAACCCGACCTCTGGTGCTCACAGTTAAATAGTTGAAAAGTCAAACACTTAGCCACATACTCCACTGTGTCCTTCTTTATCCTACGCCACTAATAATTTTGTCTCAAGTCAGGATACATCTTTGTCGCACCCGAATGAATGTGATAAAGAAAAATGTGTGCGTCCTCTAGTATCCTCTTCCTCAATCCATCAACATTAGGAACACGTAGGTGACTCTACAGTCGCAAAACACCCTCCTCTCCAATAGAAACCTCCTTGGCACCTCCCTATAGCACCGTCTCTCTATTATTCGCCAAATATAGATCATGGAATTGCCAGGCCTTGATCTCCCCCAATAATGAAAACTGAGCAACCATACACGGAAGAACTCGGCTGGGCTCTAAAATATCTTACCTCACAAGTCTGTTAGCCAAGGAATGAATGCCAAATCTAGTGGCCTCTCCCCTGTTGGAATGAATACCAAGCTACCCATACTCTTTTCTTTCCTGCTTAGGGCATCCTTGACCACATTTGCCTTGCCCGGTTGATAAATAATGGTGATGTCATAATCCTTCAGTAACTCAAGCCATTTGCGCTGCCTCAAATCGAGATCCCTCTGCTTGAACAAATGCTGCAAGCTGCGATGATCAATATAAACCTCACATGACTCCCCATGCAGATAATCCCTCTATATCTTAAGAGCATGAATAATCGCGGCTAACTCTAAATCTTGCACATGATAATTCTTCTCATGAATCTTCAGCTGGTGCGAAACATAGGTAATAACTCGGCCCTCCTGCATCAATACACATCCTAATCTAACGCGTGAAGCATCATAATATACAATATACATCACTGAACCAGAAGGCAATAAAAGAACTAGTGTTGTAGTCAAAGTTGTCTTAAGCTTCTAAAAGCTCGCATCACAATCATGGGACCAACAGAAAGGAGCACCCTTCTGAGTCAACCTAGTCATAGGTGATGCAATAGATGTAAAGCCCTGCACGAATTTCCTGTAATAACCTACTAACCCAGGAAATTCCTGATCTCGGTCACTGAAGTAGGACGTTGCCAACTCTGAACTGCCTCAATCTTCTGGGGATCCACCTTAATACCCTATCCTGACACAATATGCCTCAATAATGTCACTGACTCTAAGCAGAATCCACACTTGGAGAACTTAGCATATAGCTTCTGCTCTCGCAAGGTCTGAAGCACTACTTTCAAATGCTACTCGTGTTCCTCCAGGATACGGGAGTATATCAAGATATCGTCAATGAAGACGATGATAAAGGAATCAATATAAGTCCTGAACACTATGTTCATCAAGTCCATAAATGTAGTTGTGGCATTAGTAAAGATAAAGGACATCACCAGAAACTTATAATGGCCATATCTCATCCGAAATGCAGTTTTCGGAAAATTCGAGTTCCGAATCTTCAACTGATGGTACTCTGACCTCAAGTCGATCTTAGAGAACACCTTAGCACCCTGCATCTGGTCAAACAAATCATCAATGCACGACAACGAGTTCTTATTCTTGATGGTAGCCTTGTTCAACTGGTGGTAGTCAATGAACATCTGCATGGTCCCATCCTTCTTCTTTACGAACAACACTAGTGCACCCCAAGGTGACACACTCGACCTGATAAATCCCTTTGCTAACAACTCCTCAAGCTACTCCATCAACTCTTTTGGAGCCATACGGTACGGGGGAATAGATATAGGCTGGGTATCTGTAGCCAAATCAATACACAAATCAATATCACGACCCGGTGGCATGCAAGGAAGGTCAGAAGGAAACACATCCGCGAACTCCCGGACTACTAGAATTGAATCAATCATCGGAGACTCTGCGATGGTGTACCGAACATAAGCCAGATAAGCTAAACACCCCTTCTCGACCATATGTCGAGCCTTCAAGAAAGAGATAACCCGAATAGATGTATCAACTGTGGAACCTTTCCTCTCCAACACTGGAATTGCTAATGTAACAATCTTGGCATGGCAATCTAGGACGGTGTGATATAGAGATAACTAATACATGCCTAGGATGACCTCAAAGTCAATCATATTAAGTAATAAAATGTCTTCTTTAGTCTCTAAACCACAGAATGTGACCATACAGGACCAGTAATCCAATCCACAACCACAGAATTACCCACAGGGGTAGATACATAAACAGGAGTGCCTAAAGGCTCAGGCGGAATAACCAAGAAACAAGAAAACAGAGATTATACATATGAATATGTAGACCCTGGATCAAATAATACCGAAGCAACTCTACCACAAACAAAAACAATACATGTGATGACGGTATCTAATGCATCTGGCCTAGCCGGAAGGGGATAGAATCTGGCTGAAGCGCCGACTAGCTGGCCTCCACCTGACTGAGCAGTAGCTGGCTGACCTTTCCCTGTCTGGCCTCCACCTCTAGGATAGCCTCTACCAGTCTGCCCTCCACCTCTAGATGGCTGGGCAACCGGTGCTGAAATTATAGGTTGCTGACCCTGCTATACTGCCTTGCCCCGAAGCCTAGGCAGTATCTCCTCATTTGACCAAGGTTTCCACACTCAAAACAACCCCACGGTGCAGCGACATGCTACCCTGATGGCTTGTAGTCCCACTGGAAGAAGCTTGAATAGCCGATGGACGGTATGAACACTCCGGCATAGCACTAAAATCAGAATCACAAGAACCCTAGGTATCTGAATAACCATTGGAGGAACCATGAATAGCTGGTGGGCGGTAAGAACTCTCTGGTGTGACGCTGAAATAGGGGTGCGCTGGAGCACCCCGAGTGTGAGCATGTGATTTTTGACCTATATGAATTGCTCCCATAAATCCAAAGCAAAATAATTATTTTTCATTGGTTTGCAATTTTGTGGATTTTTGTGGTATTTTTTTTCAATTGTTTGCATTTGTCTATGCACGTTTATTCTATTCATATAAAAAAAATTAAAAATATGTTGCATTTGCATTTAGGATTTAGTTTTATATATTTTTTTTAGATTAATTCGTAAATTAGAATTTTATAAAATTGAAAAATCACAAAAATATAACTAAGTTTGCATTTAGGTAGTTTTTTTTTTTAAATTTAGTTTTTAATTAGTCGTGTTAATTATTATTTAAAATTAATTAGTATTTTTGGTAGGCTAATTTAGTTTTAGAAATTTGATTTAGGTTATTTTTAATCAATTTAAAATAAGATAAAAGAAAAGAAAACAAAAAAGAAAAATTAGGAAAAGGGCTGATTTATATTTGAGAGAGGGGCCAAATTAATGGTGGCCCAAAAACCCCTTTAAACCCATATCTACCCAGCCCCAAAAATGCCCTTACCTATCTCCAACCCCAACCCAATAGAGTATATCCGCCCGTCCAACCAGCCCCATTCCCCTTTATATATAGTTCCTTTTATATTATAAAATCAAAACCTTAGACCTAATCCCATCGCAACCAAAACAGCGCCCACCCTCTATCCCTGATTCAGCTCGTCCAAATTGCCCCAACTCGTCTGAGTTTTCAGATGAGTTCGTCTCCTAAACTCAATGCATATGGTCTCCGCCTCTCTCTCCAACGTGGCATAACCGTCTCTAATAGAATATTTTCAGTATCTAGCCATTTTCACGTTCTCTTGATTTTAGGAGATGAATCTCGGGTAAATGGGAGTGGTTGGATGTGAAAATTTTGATCCACGCCTTCCATTTGTCCAAGTTTCGTTCCTTGTAAGATTGGGTTTGATTTTTTTTGAATTTGGTGATAAAAATTTAGGGATTTCTTAGAGAAGGGGGGGGGGGACTTTGAGAGTGGAGTATATATAGTGAGGTTTCAGAGATTTGAAGGGAAGAAAAAAAATTTCGGAGGCTTTTCTTTATTTCAGAGCATTCTTTTGCTTGGTGAGGTTTTGATTTTGAAGAAAGCTCAAGGTTAAGCAAAGTTTGGGCATTCTTCTTCTATTTTCTCTTAATCAAGTTTTTTTATTTTATAAAAAAATATATAAAAGTCCCTTCGGTTTCTTGATTTCAGTATCGAAAAAAAAACACAAAAAGATATATAGTTTGCTTCTTCTGTTTTGATCTGGAAAATTTTGGTTGTCAAAAATGGATTCCGTTTGAGGCTTTGAGAAGTTCACTGTTTGTTGTTCATGGCTCGTGGTGTTGTTTGCATTCTGTGTTTGGAGTTTTGGGCGTCGAAATTGTATTAACTAATTTTGTTAGAATAATTCAACTCGCAGCAAGTTCATTCTCGTTATTTAATCTTTATGTTATTAATTGTGCTCATTGATTGGTGGATGTGTTAATTTACGTGACTGTGACGATATGTTTCTTTCTTAATCCGTCGAATTACGGTCCAAAGTTTGATTGATGTTGTAGCCTTTTACTCTTTGGTATTCAATCCGATAGTTTAATGTTAAAATATGGCAGCGAGTCAACTGTTCTTCTGTTTCAAATATCATTGTTCATGAATATTTTCTTTTTCCGTTTAGCCATCCAAGGTCATGTGGGAACTCTTCAGTCATTTAGAATTCAAGGATTCAATTTCAGATTTCTTTGTGTTACTTTTGATTTGAATAGTCAGACGTTCAACATTTGGTTTTCTTTATGTGGATTGTTCAGTTTTGATTCCTGCCATCAATATGTAATACAGAGGATTTTTATTAATTCCGAATGTGATTAAAATCAACAAGTAATTTAAAGGTGATTTCCAAATGAGATATTTAGTTGTTACTTTACGATTAAGGGCTTCGCTAGCTATCCGATGACTCTGTGTTTAGCTATATTTTTGTCTTCCTCAAGTTTTTCGGCAGATTGGTTTGGAAACTGCTTCATCGGCATTCAAAAATGTAAAATTAGTTCGAATAGTCTAGCTATTTTTATTAAACCTCCTGCAACATTGCTTTTATGTGAGAATTGGGATTTTTAATACTTTTTTAATATACTCGTCGTTGGATTTTTGGTTTCAGAAGAGGTAACTTTTGGATGCTTTTCTTTTAGCACAAAAAGATACTTAGATGCTCGTTGTTAACAATATCATATCTTATTTTAAGTAAATTATTTCATTTGGCCATTCCATGAATGATGTTTTTTGCTGTAATAGATGATAATAGTTAAATGTGCTAGCTTGTTTACTTGATTTTCCACCTCTTGTATAGCATAGTTAGAACATCACGACTACGGATACGGTTCCCATGACGTAGTTGTGGTGATTAATTTTATATTAGCTCCAAACATGAATGTCCTTAATTCATCTAGTTGAATAATTTAAGGTGTTCCATATTAGGCAAGATATAATTTATGGCCCTCAAAAGTCTAGTTCAAACATCCTTTAAAATTAGAATCGAGGTGTGCATTAGTTGAATTTTCTATGGTCCTCGTATAGGTTAAAGTGCTTAGTTGCTTCAGGGGCGCTATTTAAAAATTACCTTCCTAAACTCGGGTGTGCATTTATGTGACCCAAATCCAAATATCAACGATGTTGGATAAGTTATGTGACGTAATTCAAGACATGTTTTAGACGACATTGAATCCTTCCTAAAATTAATTAAATAAAAGCGGCTAAAAAGTTAAAATTATGCCATAGGCTAAAACATGTATTAAAATCAAATAATAGGCCAATAATAACAGTTGAGCTACCGTGCTAGAACCACGGAACTCGAGAATGCCTAACACCTTCTTCCGGATTAACAGAATTCCTTACCCGGATTTTGGTTTACGGACTGTAAAATAGAGTCAATATTTTCCTCGATTCGAAATTTGAACAGGAGACTTGGGATACCATAAATTATCCCAAGTGGCGACTCTGAATTCTTTAAATAAATAAATTCCATTTTAATTGTTCTTTAATCTGAAAAACTCCCTTATATACCTCTTTTAGAGGTGTAGGTAAAAAGGAGGTGTGACAGCTGTGGCGACTCTGCTGGGGATTGGAACCCAGAATCTCTTGTTCAGGATTAAGAATTAGAGCTTGGAATAATTGTTGGATTTTGCTTTATTTATTATTTGATTTTATTTCATGTTTGGGACTAGTATGCAAAATATTGCTTTTACCGCTTTGATATTATCGGAACTATATATAAACTGTTACGAAACCCTTCTCTTTTCATATTTGGGAATGTGCTCTCTTGTCGAGACTCTCTATTCTGTTAGTGTCATACCTTAAAATAACAAAGAGACTCGGACAATTTACTAAGTCGGATGGCCTTTTGGTTTTGGTACGTATCCCTCTCCTCGGCTCGAGTTGTTTGCTCGGGTACACAAGTGTTGAACAAATGCCCAGGTTTTGAACGTAGAATAACTCAGCCTTATGCCGGATCCCAAGTATGAATGCTTGTTTGTATTATATGCACTTAACTTAGGGGACTCAACACAGGGGTTGAGTCCGTCTAGGACAGGTATACCAAAAATAACAAACCATCTTGATGCATCCTATGTGCTACAAGTTGTATTTATTCAAAGGTAAAAGGGTCATTTGATGGACCAATGATATATGAGGGCAAACGAAAAAATAAAAAAAAAAAGAAAAAAAGAAAAAGAAAAAGAAAAAGAAAAATAGAGAGTGAAGTGCGAAGATAAAGCGAGTAGGGCTCAATTATATTTTCTGTCACATTTTTGTTAAGGAAAAAAAGAGCTTGAAAAAAATGATTTTGCACTTTTTATCATTTTTCAAAAATTAAAAATTTTAAAAAAGGAAAAATAAAATCCAAAAAAGAGTTTGCATGTTTCATCATTTTTCAAGAAAAAGCAAAAAATACGTTTTCTCTAAATTAGTTATTTTTTAAATTTAATTCTCGTCCGTATCCAATTCGCCCGAACTACGCAAACTTAATTTTCGTCTTTCGAGGCATGATACGTAGGCAACCCACATAGGGTCCGGTCTTCCTAGTAAATATTAGGTTCTTCGCTTTGCAAGGTCTTAGCCAAATTTTGCACTTCTAGCCACCTTTTGGCCAAATAAATTATTTTTCAAAAATAGTTTCAATCATGTCTTACATGTGTCTAATAGGGAGTGTTATTATCTTACATAGTATTGGTTAAAATTTTCTCATACAGGTGTGGGTCTACTTACTGAAGTTGGAGCATGACAGAGCCTAGGACATCTAGTTTGGATTGCTCATTCAGAAGTGGATTAAAAGAAGATTTTCTTTTCTTTTTGTGTTTTGAGTTTGTTTTTTTTATTTGATGCCGTCTTTTACCTCTTACTTTTGAATAGTAACGTCGAGTTTTATTATTATTATTATTATTATTATTATTATTATTATTATTATTATTATTATTATTATTATTGTACTTTCTATTTTGCATTTGAAAAGGTGGTAATAAATCAAAAATCTAAAAAAAAAAAAAAAGAATTGCATTTTATATTTCCGTTAGAAATTTTCTTTAGAATACTAATTGCAGAAATAAAAAAAGAAAATATTTTTGAGGTGATTTTCCTTTAGGTAATTAATATCTTGGACTTAGAATAAAAATTATTTTTATATTTCCTTTACTATAATAGGATCAAAATTCAAAAAAAAAAAAGAATTTTCCTTTTCGTACATTTTTAAAAGTTTTCTTTCAGATATTAATATCAAAAATCCAAAAAGATTTTCTTTTGAGGTTCTTCCTTGGTAAATTAATGAAAAAAAAATAATCTTTTATTTTCCCAAGAACTTTAGGATATTGTATATAGAAAAAACATATTTTGCCTTTTGTTTATCATTCAAAATTTTCCTTTAGGCAATCATAATTAAAATTCAAAAATATTTTACTTTATCTTTTTCATTGCTTGTTTCTAAATCTTACGTCAGGATATCAAATGAAAAATCAAAATATTTTTTTGTAGTCTATTCTTTAGATTTACTTCATAAACAAAAAGAATAAAAAAATATTTGTTTTTCTTTTGGAGGGCTTTTTCCATAACAATTTCCCATAGAGTGTTTGTTTCAAAAAAAAAAGCAAAAAAAAAAGAGTATACGCTCGTTGCGCTTACGTTTGGAATAAGCTATAGAACATTAAGTCTAGAAACTTCAAAAAAATATAGAAAATTTTGCTTCTTTTATTTCTCTTTTGTTATAAGAATAGTCCTTAAGGTAATAAAAAACGAGAACGTTAGTTTGTTTGCTTTACTCTCGATCTTCCAAAACTACACAAAGATCTGATCCATACGGGGTCATAATACATAGGCAACCTACGTAGGGTTCGATCGAATCATTTTTTTAATTAAAAGAAAAAGAAAAGAAAAAAATGAAAAAAAAAAAATAGAGAAAAAAAAGGAAAAAAAAGAGGAAAAATCATGGGATGTGAAAAATGAGTGGAAAGAAAAGAGTGATAACTAGAAGGGGAAAAATGAAGGAAAATGAGCAAGCAAGTGCTAGAAAAGTAGAGAAAAGAGAGGTTAAAATGAACAAATTGGGTTGATGCCAACTGTCGTTTATACCCTCGAAGTCATTTTAGAACCAATAACTGTGGCTAGGTGCATTGCACATAAAGTGAGATTATCTTATATTAATTGCCCTAACGCTAACGTGATGGCTTCATTTTGTTATACCCATAGCAGAAGGGTGGTTGGTTTGTGGTTTTCAAAGTCGTAATTTTTCTCGACAACACGAAGTCAAAAGGCAATGGTAGACAATAACAAAACTAGGTTGGTTGATACCGGGGCCCGAAAGCAGTTGGTTGAACAGGATAATGTTGGTTAAAGAGGTGAGGATGTTAAGATAGCACATGATGGACATGTATCAGCCTGGATGACTGGGATGCTAACTTTAACCAAACTCCAGTCATGGCGCCGGATGATCCCCCATGCTCTCCAGATCCACCCATTTATCACAGCTTTCCCAACCACCCTATTAGCTCAATCACTCGTCCTCCAATTACCTTTCCGAAAATTGCCCTCCTGTCATATCCCCTATCCCTAACAATGAATATCCACTCAAAGCTCATGATGCCCAATACCACCCAGCAGAGGTTGCCTACAAGGTTCCTAACCCATACAAGAAGAGCTCTCGGGATGAGCTTCATGCTGAAAATGAAAAGGTCACAGGGAAAGAAGGGTGAGATGAGATGTCCAGGAAGCTGAAAGGCATAGAACAATGTTTTAAGAACAAACAAGGAAGGGGAGACCAGGGTAACGTGGCTTACAAAGAACTGTTTGTGTCCCTTGATGCTCGCCTGCCCGCGGGGTTCAAAGTGCCAAAACTTAACTTGTATGATGGGTGTGGAGATCCGGTAGCCCACCTGATGGTCTATTGCAGTGAAATGAGAAGCGTTGGAGAGAAAGATGACCTGTTGATGACACATTTCAGTAAGAACCTAACTAGGGCAGCTTTGGAATGGCATAATCGTCAAGATGTTGGAAAATGGCATACATTGGGCGACATGGGTCAAGATTTTGTGCGGCACTTTCAGTACAATATAGACATTGTCTCAGGCCGCTCCTCCCTATCTTAGATGGAAAAGAAACCCAAGGAAGGTTTTAAGGATTTTTGGCTTAGATGGAACGAACAAGTTGCTTGGGATAGTCCTCCCATTGATAGAAAAGATATCCCTGAGCCACACGGACGACAGAGTCCAGTGGTTGTTCTTGCCAAACTTCTTCAGCCACAACTCCAACCCAAACCTGCCCCGAGCTCCGCATAATCCACCTCAGCATTATCCTCCGAACAATGACAGATCATATGTCCAATCACTAGGTCACTCCCTCCGCCGACGATAGGGTTCGGTGATCGTTCTTGCTAAATGCTTTCAGCCATAATATCGGCCCTTGGAACATCCCCAAACTCCATATAAGCCATCTTAGTATTATCTACCGAACAACATCCGACTATCTGTCCAATTACCAGGTCACTCCCTAGGGCGAGCACCAACATCCCGAAATTCACGTGTGCCTTCATAGCATTTTCAAGTATCCAACAATCCTAGAAAATTGAGGCATGGAGGGAAACAAAGGCAACAATTCACGCCTATCGGAGAATCCTACACAAGTTTGTTTGAAAAGTTAAAGCATTCTGGCTTGATTGAGCCGCTCCTCGATTATACTCCAGACCCATATGCGAAGGGCTTTGATCCTGCTATTCGATGCATGTACCACTCTAATGTCTAGGGGCATAGCATTGAAGACTGTCGCTCTTTGAAAAGGGAAACAGAAAGAATGATTCAAGAAGGGGTAGTTGTGGTCAATGACAGTGGCAGGGAGTATGCGAATCCTCTTGAGAACTTGTTGATTAAAGTCGATAATGGTCGTGGAAATATTTATGCAAAACTCAGTGGCTAAGATTCCGTGCTTGATAATTGGAAAGATGTTCCATTTCTTAGTCAGTCGGAGTGGAGTTTTGGTGGTTTATTTTGTTGTCATTTCTGTTGTTCGGGTTATTTCAGGGTTGTAATCCAGATATTGTCTTGTGACTCAAACCTTTCTATCCTTTCATTTTGCATCGTTTGTTTAGTTGTAGTAGCTCGTTTAGTGCTGTCTAGGTTCGTTCCAGTGTTGTAACCCCAGTCTAGTTTGCTTGTCTTGTTATTCAAACCGTTTTACCGTCTGTCTAATGCAATTTCCTCTTTTCTATTAGTTCTAGTAATTTTTTTGTTTAGTTCTCTCCTCTTTTTATTGTTCTTTTCATGCTGGTTCTAGTGACATGACATGCACAACATAATTCTCAGCCTGATCTATAAAAATCAGTTTAGCTAGGAAGCAATGAGACAATTTTGAAGATGATGGGGACATTTGAGGGAAATAATTAAATGCATTGTGAGATCACTTCAAGCCCGAATTGTGTGACACTGGGGCAGATAGAAGATAAAGAAACCCTATTGAAATGCATCATGCCACATCAGGTTGAAGCTAACAGCAAGTTTGCCCAAATTTACAGGGGCCGTTCGTGGTAAGGAGGGTAAGGGTGTTGTCCAATGGTGCTCTGTGTTCAACAGATGTAGAAGGCAAATGTGTGGATATGGTTATCAAGTCCGGTACGATCAAAATATGATACAAATGTTTTTTATGGTTTGTTTAAATGTGTTATTTGTGCTTGGTATATTTTGAAGATTGGAATGACGAAGGCACTTTGTTCTGCTATCTAAACACTTTATCCTTTAAGAGCCTTATTCATTTTCTTTCACACCCCTCTTTTGGAATCAGTAGCAAATATCAGGAACACAAGCATGAAAGATAAGTAAATGAAAAAGAGAAAAGAAAAAGAATGAAAAGAGAGAGGAAAAAAAGAATAAGAAAAGGAAAAAAAAGAAGAAAAGAGAAAAAGAAAATAACAACAAAACAACAAAAAAAGAAGAAAGAAAAGAAAAGAAGAGACAGAGGTAGAAAAAGGAAAGAAAAATTACAACAACAAAGTAATTTCTATGACATAAACTACGTTCGACCTGATTCCTTTTAAGGATACATAGGCAGCCTCATGGTTCGGTCCCATCCAAATAAAAATCCAAAAGTCCCCAAGCAAGAAACTGGTGCAGAAGTTGTGTTTGTTGTAAGAAATCTGTTTCCGAAAGTTGTAATTTTGAACCCATTTGAATTGTTTTGAGCCTTTTATAACCTTTCTTTCTAACCCTATCCAAAAGCCCACTTTACGGTCCAAAGAAAGACCTTCTGATCACTCTTCGAGAGTTGCCAAGTCGAGCAAGTAGAGGTCCAACCAAGAAAAATAATGAAAATGAGAGATTCTTATTGGTGAAAAGCCTCACGGGAACCGTAAGGCGATGAGAGCTGAGAGAAATAAAAAATGAGGGAGTCTCATTGGTGAAAACTTTAACGGGCACCATAAGGCGATGAGAGCTGAGAGAAATCAAAATGAGACAGTCTTATTGGTAAAAACCTTCACGGGCACCTTGAGGTAACTGTAAGTTGAGAGAAAGAACAAAATGAGAGGGGCTTGATGGTGAAAACCCTTCTGGCACTACAAGTCGAATAAAGATTGAGAATCAAATGGGAAATCACCAGACGGAGATTATGAAAGATGACTAACGACGGAGTATCGAAGCCCAGTTTCATAGTATGGGGGTATAACATGAGTTGAATATCAGACTTGCTTGACAGAATATCCATAGGTGCATGTCATGGTCATTAGAGTTGGTATCAACATCTGATAGGTTTCTACTTTTTAGCTTTCTTGCTAGGAATCATCTCTTTTCTTTGTCCCTTACTCTGTTCCTTTTATTTTGTTTACTTCCTCTTCCTGAGTCAGTTTGGTCATAACAAGTGAGAAATGACTTCAAAATTTGCCACCAGCTCTCCAAGTGCACAAAACAGGATCTGGTTAGCACATCAAAGAGTCATAAGTCCGTAAAAAACAACAAGCGCACTGAGCTGGTAACAATCAACATGCTTTGGGTTTGTGTGAAATATAAGGGTTTGGTACGTATCAATTCAGGAACAATGCAATAGATGGAGGGTGTTAGGTGAACGGATCAAAGGTATTTTTGGTGAAACATGAAGGTTTGTTACATATCAATTTATGAACAATGCAACAAGATGGAGGGTATTTGGTGAACAGATCAAATGTATTATCCGTGGTAGGATTGACAAAAAGGTGGTTGACCAGTGACAAGCAGGGTCTTCGAGCGGAAATCAAATTTATCATGGAAAGTGAAGGAACAATAGATCTCAAGGCCAGAGCCAGTGGTTTAACTCAAGAAAGAATAACATGTGTAATGAGTGGGTGGCATTTGATGTGCTTTGGTGTTTATGTGAGATACAAAGGTTGGTAAATGTCCAGTTCATGAGCAATACAATAGATAGAGGCTATTGGGTTTGAACGAAGAAGATGTATTTTCTGTGTTAAGGGCAACAAAGAAAGTGGTTAGTCAATAAACAAGAAAGGTCTTTGAGTGGGAATCAGATATCATGGTAAGTGAAGGAACAATAGGCCTCAAGGCCAGAGCCAGTGGTTTAAGTCAAGAAAGAACAACATATGCAATGAGTGGGTGGCAATTGCCGTGCTTTGAGATTCATGTGAAACACATGGGGTTGCTAAATGTCAGTTCAGGAGCGATACAACTGATAGAAGGAATTGGGTTTGAATGGAGAAGAGGTATTTTCCGTGATAAGGGTGACAAAGAAAGTGATTAGTCAATAAACAAGCAAGGTCTTCGAGTGGAAATCAAAGTGATCATGGGAAGTGAAGGAGCAATCGCCCTCAAAGTCAAGGCAACAAACCAACTACCATACTTTTAAACTGACAAGATTTTTCTTTGATTGAAACAGGGGCAGAAAATTTTGTTTGTTTCAGTGAAACCCTCCGTAAGGAAGGCAGGCATCAAACAGGTTTGACTTTAAGTTTTTAGGACCCTCCTAAAAAATGGGACCTAGTTTAAATTTCAAAAAAATCATGAGTATCATAATTTAGCATAAAAATACCCCAAAGCAGTATAAGTTGGCTTTAAAGTTTGCATGTTTAAAATAGGATTCAATTAGGTGTTAGGACCCTATTGAATAATGGGACCTATCTTTAAGATTGTTGTTAGACAGCAAGATGTAGCGGAAATAATACCTTTAGAAGATGTAACTTAGATTTAAAATTTCGTTCAATTAAGAGTTGTTAGGACCCTCCTGAATAATGGGACCGAGATTTAAAATTGGCTTGGATAACAAGACTTAGCATAAGACATACCTTCAGTAGATATAATTTAGCTTTAAAATTGTCATCTAACTAGGAGTTTTCAGGACCCTCCTGGATAATGGGGAGTAGTTTAAGACCCTATTATATAACAAGATTTAGGGGAAGTCATACTTTTATAATATCTAACTTAGATATAAATTGTCGTTAGGTTAAGAGTTGTCTGGACCCCCCTGGATAATGGGGCATAACTTAATAATGGGGCATAACTTTTAAATTCTTAGTAATATTTGGTAATATGATCGAGTTTAACACTTACAGATGTGCCTAGCGACCAAACTGGGGCAGAAAATTTTCTTTGTTTTGTCTATTTTCGTTAAAATCAGGTACCCACTTGGAGAATAGGGAGAAGCGATTTAAAGTTCAGAAGTTAGGTGCCACCTGGAAAGCACGAAAATACATTTCAAGTTCAGTAGTCAGGCGCCCACCTGGAGAGAACGGGAATACATTTCAAGTGCAACAGTCAGGCACCCACCTTGAGAGCATGGGAATACATTTCAAGTTCAGCAGTCAGGCGCCCACCTGGAGAGCATTGGGATACATTCAATTTCAACAGTCAGGCACCCACCTGGAGAGCAAAGGAATATAAATCAAGTTCAGCAGTCAGGAGCCCAGCTGGAGAGCACATGAATATAATTTCAAGTTCCGCAGTCAGGAGCCTACCTGGAGAGCACGGGAATACAGTTCAAGTTCAGCGGTCAGGCACCCACATGGAGAGCACGGTAATATAATTCAACTTCAGCAGTCAGGCGTCCACCTAGAGAAAAGGAAAACATCTCAGATTACAATTCAACTCAACAACAAAAGAAGCTCCCGACAAGAATGCGAGTCAATAGTCCGAGATGATCAATAGAAGTTCGTCACAACACAGAATAAAAAAAAGAGAAGGCAAGAAGTGAATCCAAATATAGAAGTAGAGAAAGATGTGAGCTGCTCAAGACGTGACCGAGGCCACAAACATTGCATACCTGGTCTCGATCTGAAAAGCTGAAGAAGGATGAACTAGCACCTGCAACTAGCAAGCGCCAAGGTTCAAATCTAAAGTCTGCATGAGGAACCTTTCACGACCCAAACCCGCTCCGGACATAATGACGCCTCTCGTGAAGACAAGGCTAGCCAACCAACCTATTCATTTTTTTTTCAAAAAAAAAAATAGATAACATAAATAAACGATTTTAAAGATGATTCAATAATATTACTTAGCGGAAGTACAACCAAACACAGGCTAAACCGGAGTGTCACAAGTCACGAGCAACTAGAGGAGTCTAAATACAACTACAAGGCCAGTAATTTACAGAATAAAATTTAGAATCAAAGGAAGAAAATCGGTGCCGCGAACGCTAGCGGTCACCTTACTCAGCTACGATAGCCAAATCTTCAACCAGCTCAAAACTCGCTAGCAGGTGAACAAATACCTGCATCTGCACACGAGGGGCAGGGAGTAAAGTGACTACTCCAACTCAGTGAGTAATAAAAGTAAATAATAACTGAGCAGCAAGTAATCACATAAAGCAAACAACATGCTGTATAGAAGCCGAGTACAATCTTTCTGAGAAAACAATGAAAATCTGTGAAATCTCGAGAAATATCTTGCCTCAGTTCAAATCTCCTTTGAAAATGATCTTACCAATAGTTACGGAAACGATTTCAAAATAGTTAGTACTGATAAGCACAAAGAAATCCGCCCCCGGGCAAAAGTACCACAGTATAACAGGTAAGAAGGGCAAATAAGTATGCAAGATGAGCACATAAAAGTAATTGCTGGGCATTAACACCAGCTTGTCATGGCTTTTCCCAAAATCCCTTCTATGCACTTGTACTCTCTCTTAGATTCTAAGTTCTGCCCCTTTCCTATGAGCCTTGCATTGGAACCTTGAGCCCTCTCTGAACTTGGACATTTGAGGGCTGGTTCTTCCACACTGCACTATAATATAATTCTGCAGTATATATTTGGTTGTAAGCACTGCCCGGAGTCCACTTGAGATTATTAGGGAACTCTGACACATCCCAAATAAGAGAAAGGCTTTGGAATTTGATCTTTAGAGTTGGTTTATTTCATGGTTTAGACAGAAGTCTGAATCAGGCTCTCCTTGTTTGGGATTTTAGCTTTATGATGTATTTTTCTTACCTTTTATGTATTTATTCTGGGCTGTAATAATTTGTAATAACTCATGGGGTTTATAGTAAAAAGGGGAGGGTTACTTATTGTATGCATAAGGGTAGATATCATGTTCATTAGGTATTTACTTTTGCACTTTCATATAGAAATCCTGCTTTAAGTTATGCATTTTCATATTAAAATCCTGTTTTAAGTTCTGCACTTCTACACTTTCATATAAAAATCCTGTTTTATGTTGTGCATTTTCATATAAAAATCCTTCGTTAAGTTCTGCATTTCTACATTTTCATATAGAAATTCTGTTTTAGGTTCTGCACTTATGTATTTTTTAGAAAGCCATGTCTCTAAACTTCTGCACTTTTGCATCTTAGAAATCCTGCCTATAAGTTCTGCATTTCATCCATAATATATCATATCAGTTGCTTCTGCATTTCTGCATGTCATATAGAGAACCTGTCTATAGGATGTTGCATTTTTGCCTATCATATAGAGAGCATGTCTATAGGGCTTCCTGAATTCTGCATACGTATCCATCACTAGGCAAATGATATATAGGTTTAAGTAATAAAAATCAGAATTCTAGACACCATGCCTATAGGATTTTCGTAAAGGTTAAAATCAGTCACGCTTAGAAAGCATGCCTATAGGAGTAATCAACCAATCTAAATCCCTCAATTCATTTTTAAGTTTAAAATTGGTAATGACAGTGCTTAAACGCTTGTAGAACTTATGCTCCTGCTGTTAATAATGCTGCTTCTGAAATTAGTATCTTTCTCTCGTATTTAGATACCATGCCTATAGGTTTTCCCCTAGGCAAACTATAAGGTAAATTAGTTAATAGAATCAGACTCTATAGATTCCAACCAGTAGGCAGGTCTGATTTCGGTTTCTTATATGAAATGTGCAATAAACCAGTCTACATCCTTGACTCTTAAGTGTATTTATACCTTAATCAGTGTCAGAAAGACATGCTAAAACTATATGCTTCTCTTTGATTTAAGGAGGTTTGTTTGAGCTTTATTTGTTTATGTGCTTTCCCCGTACCTGTCATATATGTTTTGATTGTCGCCTTAAAATTTTGTCCTTTAAAACTATAAAACCCCATACCTCTTCCCTTTAGGATTAATATTCCCAAATGCCTCCGGGGCAGATAGGATTGGGGCGGGTAATAGCATGCAATAAGCAAAGGGAGACCATTCCGCGTTTATTACCTTAATGGGGTGGGAAAGGGTAGATATGGATATGATGAACACGCGATAACACCACGTGTACAAATGGTTATCTCGTGTTGTGTGGGATGCTCTATATTATCTATAAACTTACGACCCTCCCCCCCTCCTTTCCTTTATTTGTTTATTTTCGGAACTTTAAAACTTCTTTCTTCCCAAAATTTTGGCTTCTTCAATTTGATTTTAATTTCTCAAAGTAAGTGCAAAACCTCTTCCCCTCTACTTGTTTATTTTCAGAATTTCTAAACTATTTTCCTCCCAGACTTAAATTTCTTTAACTCCTTTTATTTTTATTGCCTGCAACCATTATGTGAAACTACCCTGTATCTGTAATTCTTACTTGCACTTAAAGTCACAATTAAGCACGGCCGGGAACCACACTAGTGGATCTTGACGGATGCCTAACACCTTCCCCTCGAGATAATTTCTAGCCCTTACCCTAATCTCTGGTTTCTAAATAAAAACCCTCTTAATGTCCTAATGCACTTAATCATTAGGTGGCATCAATTCAAAAACCCAATTCCCAAAAGGGAATGAGTTGTTTTCCTAAATGTCATAAACCCGATTTCGTGAGAAAAAAAGTGGGCATTGATAGCATGGCGACTCTTCTGGGGATTTCTTTAAGGCTCTTACCATTTCATGGTATTTGTGACTTTATGCTTCTTTATATATCTTTTTCATACCTTTAAGTATTTATTTCTCTCTTCTACTTCGACACTGACTTGTCTCTTTGTTTCTTTTCCTTTATTGCTTTCCATTAATAATGTTGTAATTATGAGCAATTATTGTAATTATTATGAACGTGCAAATACATCACAACTTGTTCAATCATTGTAACTGTATATTCAACATCATTTTCCACTCATGCCAAACAAAATACCATAGCAACGCTTATAATGCGTGGTTGTGCCCTTCCAATATTAATACCCCTAAATTTGGTAAAGGCGTATTTGCGGTAAAACCAGTCGATCAACAGCGTAGTCGATGGTTCCGTGCCTTTCCCTCTTGAGTTTTCCGCTCAAAGGTACCAGTCTAATACCCCACAGAAACCCTAATCTGTTTAATTGTGCATGCATCACTGTCAAAGCCTATCTGAGTCAGCTATGTCATCCGCATAATGAATCTTTAAGAATAGCATTGTCCAAAGTCCACTAGGTTTCCTTGGAACCCAAACAGACACTACCACATTCTATGCATATATTTGGAGAACTAAATACTGCTTATGCCAATTATTGATATTTAAATAGTCAAGCCTGGCGGGGGTAAGGGCCTAATACTTTTCTTTTTTAGGGAAACGAGGCACGAAGTCTCCAGATTCAACATGGTCACGAACATCCACCCAAGATTGCTAAGCTTGTAGGAAGACCTTCACTCCAGTGATCAGACTCTTGTCTGTAAATATTTTGGAAACTTTCCTTCTTTTCTGGAAATCCAAACCAACAACAAAATTATTGAAGCTGCCACCCTGTTCTGGGATTGCGATAGGTCTGTGTTTCACTTCGGGGAGATTGAGATGACACCCCTACTAGAGTAAATAGGAGGACTGGCTGGTATACTATGGGAAACTCCAACTCTGCTAATGCCAGAGAATCGCAAGGTTCGAGGTTTCCTCAAGATGATGGGTCTAAAGAAGAACCAAGATTTAACTTTCCTGAAGGAGTCGTACATTCCCTTTGAATATTTGTGCGAAAGGTACGATCATAGCAAGTCCTACCGTACTTACCCTGAGGAGTTCGCCTTCACATCATTGGGGCATATCCATAGAAGGGTCTTTGTCTTCATGTTCTGCTTCTTGGGGATGATAGTATTTCCTATAAAGAAGGCTAGGATCCATACCAGACTGGCGATAGTCACCAAGACTTTAATGGAGGGAATTGGCGGGCAGCCATTTAGC